>PVIU01000018.1:422161-666226 GCA_004026605.1 Ondatra zibethicus | reverse complement strand
ACACACACACACACACACACACACACACACACACACACAGCCTCGGCCTGTACAGCAAGTAACAAGTCTGTTCCTGGCTGACACTTTGAGGGGTTTCTTTTTTTCAAATAAATAATCCTTTGTCTCTCTTCTGGGTGGCAGATTGGGCCTGGAGAGGCAGCCATCAGAGGCAGTTGGCTGACTTTGAACAAGTCGGTTAGAAGGGACCAGACGAGGTAAAGAAGGTCTAAGATAGTGTTCAGTCTAGCCTGGAAGGTACAGGATACCTGAAACCACCTTTTCCTGTGTGATGCACGTTTGTTCAGGGATGTGCCAGGGAAATGCCGGTATGAAGGAGGAAGGAGTTCCTGCCTAGAGGAGAAAGCTGGCTCCCTTCCTGTCCCTTTGTGTCTTGTCCCCTTTGTCCCAGCCTTCCAGCTCTGTGGCCTCCCCTCCCCCAGCGGTTCCTTCCTTTGTGCCCAGCAGGCCACTCACCAGTGAAACTTAGCTGAGGCCTGCCTCCCAGAGAAGCTGTGAGGCCCAGGGAGCAAGCGGATTCAGGCCCCCTTTCAAGAACCCTGGGCTTAAGGGATCCCAGTCTTTCCCTCCACCCCCTCCTCCACCCCTCCAAGCCTCCAAAAGGTGGGGAAGTTTGGCCCTGGCTGTTGGCGGCCCCTTCAGAGGGAGCAGCGTTGTTGGAGGTTGTGCCAAACCCAAGGCTGTCACAACCCTTCCTAGGTTTAGAGTAGTTGCCCAGTCTTGCGCAGAGTTGTTTGTTCTGGGGCTGTTCTGGTCTCAAGCCCTCTGAAACACCTGGAATTACGGGCAGGCTGAACTCTCTAAAAGAGCCTAGCCTACATCTGTCACATGAAGGTGTTTTTGCTTGTTTTAAGGATTTCTCTGTGTAGCTGTGACTATCCTGGAACTCACTCTGTAGACCACGCTGGCCTCGAACTCACAGAGATCTGCTTGGATCTGCTGCCTGAGTGCTGGGATTAAAGGCATGCGCCACCATCATGCCCAGCTTGTTTTTTTTATATTTTATTTTAAAAAATTAATTTGTTTTTATTTTATATGCATTGGTTTGCCTTTATCTATGTCTGTGTGAGGGTGACATATTTTGGAGTTACAGACAGTTGGGAGCTGCCATGTGGGGGTGCTGGGATTTGAACCTGGGTCCTTTGGAAGAAGAGCCAGTGAGTGCTCTTAGCAGCTGAGCTATCTCTCCAGCACCTCTCTCTCTCTTTTTTTTTTTAAATTTTAAGATGGGATCTCAGAGAAACCCTGTCTTTTTTTGTTTTGTTTTGTTTTGGGGTTTTTTTTTTTTTCCAAGACAGGGTTTCTCTGTAGCTTTTGGAGGCTAGCTCTTGTAGACCAGGCTGGCCTCGAACTCATAGAGATCCGCCTGCCTCTGCCTCCCGAGTGCTGGGATTAAAGGTGTGTGCCACCACCACCCGGCCCAAGGCCTGTCTTGAAAAACAAACAAAAAAACAGGTTTTCACGTCCAGATGGCCTGAAATTCACTATGGAGCAGAGGAGGACCTTGAACTAATGATCTTCCAGGCACTCCCCCATGCCAGTTTTTGTATTGTTGAGGGTGGAACCCAGGGCCTCACCTTGCTAATGCTGGGTAGACATAGCCACTTGAGCCATATCCCACAAAGAATAGTGCCTTAATCATCTTAAGCAAGGCTCAGTCACAAGGACGTAAGCAAAATATCTTCAAGGGAGAAAGCTGAGAGTCGGGGAAAATGAATCAAGAGTGAAGTTGCTGAGAACATGGGGCAGTTGGCCTTGATTCTTTCTGACAGCTTGAACTCTGATGCCCCATTTCTTTTGTTTTGTTTTTGTTTTCTCAAGACAGGGTTTCTCTGTAGCTTTGGAACCTGTCCTGGAAATCACTCTGTAGACCAGGCTGGCCTCGAACTCACAGAGATCTGCCTGTCTCTGCCTCCCGAGTGCTGGGATTAAAGGCATGTACTGCCACCTGGTCTCTGATGCCTCATTTCTAAAGACCTGAGGGCCTTAGTTTTTGGGTGTTCTGTGATCTGGCCCATTGGATTACACTGCCAGCCTGGGGCCTGGGGGAGCTACCACAGGGGTAATGCAGGGATGTGCAGCGTGGGGTCCAGGCCAGGCACAGCTGCGGTCACTTAGGGTAGCTTCATTGCCTCTGCATTACTTTTCTCTGCTTACCATATTTAATTTATTAATTCAGCTGTACATTTCAGGTAATGAACAAAAGGGAATGCTTCCACACTTAGGAACACCATAGTTCATCCCCAGTTTCTGACTCAGTGCCTGAAACTGTCAGAACCCACTCTCCTCACCTGCCTGAGCCATTGGAGTTTTATTTTCACTTTTGTATGTGATTGAGTCCCTAGAAGAAATTGTCTGCAGTCACAGGTGCCCTTTACTGACATGGGAGCTGGCTGAGCAACTGTCCGTGGCCTGAAGTTCTGCACTCCTCATCCCTTTTCTGACGTTGGGGAGTGGGCAACACTGTGTTAACCCTTGCCTTCTTAGTGACCCTGATAATTCCCCGAGCATTGGCATCTTCAGCCATAAAAAGCAAGTGGCAGCAGTGCCCAGCAGTGCCTCGGGGTTAAGTACGAAGGAGTCAGCCTAGTGCTTTGCATCCTTAAAGTGCCCACTGCACACACCGCTGCGTGCTGCGTTGGTGGCAACATTGCTGCCCTTCTGGTTTACAGACTCACCTTGCGGGCTCCTCAGGCCAGGACGAGGCAGAACTGTGGGGAAAGCCAGCAGGACCACAGTGCGTTCTGTTTGGGTTTGACAGTGGGGAACCCATTCCCAGAGAAAGGCCTGTGCTCTCAGTAGGCAAGGATCAGTAATGGGTTGAGGTGAGGCCCTTGGCCCTGGGCCATTTATTGATTGCCTGCCTGTTAAATGTAGTACTTGTGACCTGTCTGCTGGCCTTTCCTCCCAGAGTAGTGTTTTAAATGCTCTTTGGTTTGGGGACCTGTGCCCAGGAAGCAAGAGAAGACGCTGGTTTGTGGAAGAGACTCCAGACATCGAGCTTTGCTTATTTCAGAGCTGCCGCATACATTGCCAGGCTGGCTGTAGCTGTGCTCTTGTCATGGTCGTCATTTGTTGGCTGCAGGGTAACAGGTTCTCATTCTCTGGTAGCCTGTGGCTGAGGTGTGTGTCAGTTGTGAGGTTGTGGGGCAGATTTGCATTGCCGTTTGTAAATAAGTGCTGCTTTGAATAGCCACCTTTGAGATGCCTGCTGTGAGGAGCCCGAGTCCCGATTTAGACGTCTGATGTAACCTGAAAGTGAAACGATGAAAAGTGTCCCTCAGGAGACAAGAGTGAGGGGCAGGTGACCCTCAGCAGGATGTCGTCACCTGGCTGAGACTCTCCATACACTTTGTAGGAATCCCAGGCTGACCGCATCCTGAGTGCCACGTGGCCCTAGGCTAGCCTTTCCTTCAAACTAAAACTGCCCCAAGAGAGCTTTGAGATGAGGTTGGAGCTGGGGGTAAGCTTTAAGCACTGCCTTCTTCCTGCCGCTCTCTCCGGCTCATCTTCCTCTTCTCCATTGCTGATCCCAAAGTGGGGGCCTGGCAGTGGGATGAGGTACTGCAGAGCTTAACAGTGTGAAACCAGGGTCAGGAGCCTGAAAGGGGCTGGGGTGCAGGGCAGGTTTCTTTTTGCCAGGCTGCAGTGCCTGTGTGGGGTGGGGATAGAGATGGGAGGGAGTGATGGAGAGGGTCCAGGAGAGCTGGGTGGGGGAAGGCTTCCATTTGCATTACTGATGGTGGTTCTTGGGGATGGAGCTTAGCTGGCGCAAAGATTCTTTCCCCCCTCCCCTTTCTGCTCCTGCTTTCTACTGTCTTCTGTCTACCACTCTGCCTCCCTCCCTTTCCTTGCCCAGCTTTTGAGCCTGTTCAGCATTGCCTGGTAGCTTCCTGGCCTTGCCTTTGCCTCCCTGCAGACCCTACCCACCTTCTGCCCACTGGAGCCACCTGTCCCTCTGCCCTCTACATCCCCTCCTAAGTGCAGAGGAAGGCTCTGGCTGAGGTCTTCCTGCAAAGCTGGTATGGTTGTGTGTGCTCCGAGGTGCTTCCGGCCTTTTCTCCTCACCATCTCTTCTGTCTGAAAACTGGAGGCTCTTGGAAAGAGACTGGCAGATGCTCGTCCCTGAGCTGGTTTTCTGGAGCCTGTCTCCAACTTGATGCTTCCTTCAAAGCTATTAGCTTAAGGTTAGCTACTGGCAATGAAATGCCCAGGGCAGTATGAGTTCATCTCAGAAGGGAGGGGGGAGGCAGAGAGGGGCCAGTGGACTGGCATGGGCAAGAGCTTGGTCAGATTGCCATATGTCTTCTGGGTAGCTGCAGAGCTGTGTGCTCCAGAGAGGAGTCAGCTCCTTCAAAGGTTTGACTTATACTTCTGGGCTTTTCTGATTCTGGTTTTCCCTCAGTAATACTGTGATAACATAAGCGTCCCTGATCAGCCTGTTCGTGGGTGTTGCCACCCTGCTGAGTACTTTCCTTGAGAGTCTGTCTGACCCTGGACTCCTGGCTCAGGGAATAGAGACAGTAGGTGGGCAGCATGTAGCTTCTCTAACCTGTTGGTCAGCCACAGGACAGGGTCAGGATTCCTGTGGGGATGCCCTCATCCTTGCTGTCCCTAGTGTCTGGCCTTCTGCATACTTGAGTTATACGTGTGGTGGCACTTGGGAGGCAGAGGCAGGTGGAGCTCCGTGAGTTCGAGGCCAGCCTGGGTCTACAGGGTGAGTTCCAGGATGGCCAGGACTGCTACATAGAGAAATCCTGTCTTGAAAAAACAAAGATAAATAAATAAAGCCTCAAATGATGAATAGAAAAAAGGGAGTGCTTTAAAGCCAATTTATGTCTTATTAACAAGTTTGCTCCCTGGTTCCTGAGGCTGGATGAAGTGAGGTTGACATTTCTAGCACACCAGGTGAGTGTGGCTTCCCTTTGTGTCCCCTCCCCCAGTGTTGTGGGAAGAGGACCAGGAAAATGTGGCACAAGCTTTCTTCATTGCCTCAGTTCTGAATCTCAGCCTTTTCAAGACCTATGAACCGGGGATCGTGATGTTACCTGGAGCAGGATGAGTGGAGGAAGTGTCACCTAAGACTCAGACCTTTTGTGCTTTGCTGGAAAGACTAATGATACAGATGGGCCTTCCTGTGGACTGGTGCTGAGCCATCTCTGGTGCCCCCTTGTGAGTGCCACGAGACTCAGGCCTCTTGTCTCCCCGGTTGCTGTGTCTCCCTGGCACATAACTCTGTACTGATCATCTAGGCCACCAGCATTTTGCCAGTGTGGGCTGCCTCCCAGGCTCTGCTCCTCTCTGACTTGTGTGGAAGGCTCCTCTTGTCTTGTTGAGGACAGCATCCAGCCAGTTCCGTGACTCTTTGCTCCCTTGGTCAACTTTTCTGATGAACTCTCTGTGTACGGGCTCTGTGGGCAACTTTGGAACAGCCTGCCCTTCTGTCCAGTAGAATGGTGGCTGAAAGACACTGCTTCCCAGGAAAGTCCCCAGCATTGGTTTCTGTCCTGGGCCCTCACCTCAGGCATTCTTGTGGGTAGCAGCAGGATGGGGGTTTTGCTGAGCTGGGCACTGCGAGGCTTTCCTAACAGCCCTCTGCTGAGCCCTCATAGTCTGCCCCTGCCCTCAGGAGGCTGGATTTGCTGGCTCCCCTTTCCTGCTGAGCCCTTTAGAATCAAGGAGGATGGGTCAGTATCTGCAAACAAGGAAACTGAGTCCTGGGCAGGGAAGAGGCCACATTGCTGTTGAAAATTTCCCCTCAGCCTCAGCAACATACTGGCCAGGTCTCACCTTGCTCCCAAGGCCGTTGCCATTGGCAACCTACTTCCCCTCTTGGTTCTGGGGGCCCTTGAGGGGAAGAAGGAGGTGGAAATGAGGCTGTCAGGTGGTGGTTGAGTGAAGGGTGTGGGGGTAGTAGGAAAGGAGGAGCTGGCCACAGGGAGCCATCAGTGTAAAGCCTGTTGGTTTCTATTAATTGTTCCCTATCACAGGGAAATCATAGACAGGGACATTGTATTTTGCAGGTGTGTCTCCCCCCAAACCCTACAGGACAGAAGTGGAAGAAAAACAAAGGGAACAAGTGTGTCTGTGGGAGACAGACTGAGTTGACTTTTTGTCTTAATTTTAGCCAGAGATTCTCTAGTTTGGTGAGCCTCAGTTTACCTACTCCTAAAGGGGTGGTAATGGAAGAGGGTATCACTGTATGCTTTCCAGAGGTGCTGGTGAGCCTCAGTTTACCTACTCCTAAAGGGTGGTAATGGAAGAGGGTATCACTGTATGCTGTCCAGAGGCGCTCAGCAACATCTCCAACTTCCCTTGAGGCCTCAGTCAGGGTTTCTGGTGAGGTCCCAGCCATGTGGTTTCCAGTTGTCCCATGTTGCTCAGGTCCTGCTAGAGCTGAGCAGAACATTGAGCGGATGCAGAGCTCAGCGAGGATTGTGCTGTTGTCTGGAGTAGACAGGACTGTCAGCAGGACGGTGGTGGTCAGTGCTGACGGGAGCACGGGCAGGAGTTGAAGGTGGTCTGGAGAGGGACGTTGGTGCTAATAAGACTGAGAGGGCTTTCGGGCCGGATGTGGAAGAGAACGTGAGAAGAGGGGCATCTCTGAGGCCAGTGTGCCTTGGCGTGCAGAGGTTCAAGGTGTTGTGTCTGTCTGAAGCAGAGAATTGCTGGTGTCTAACCTGTGAGGCCTTGAGTACTCTTAGCTCTAGAGAAGTGAGGTGACTCTGGATCACAAAAGCACAGCGGACCCAGCTTTAGACTCATCTGCGAGCTGGGCTCCAAAGACCAGGAGCGTGTAGCCATTCAAGTGTCTTCCGGGCCAGACGAGAACCTAGTGCTGGTTGGCAGGGATAGTTGTCAGCTGGTTGCTTGAGTGACTTAACACCCTTCCGCCTCAACTTCCTTGTCCATAAAGTGAATGAATAAGCTCCACATACCCGTGTCTGGGGGACACAGTGAAGAACTGGGTACAGCTGGCTCTGTGTAGTGTGTTGAAGTGCTTTGGGTTATGGGGCACTGTCCATCCCCAGTTCCTTTCCCAGGAGATTGTCAGATTTTGGTACAGTGTGGGCAGAAGGCTGGCACTGCACAGGTGTGCGCACCACGTCAGTAAGGAGTTGCTTTTACTGTTGTGTCTTGTCTTTCAATATGAATAATAGGTCTCCTCTTCAGTCCTCACCACAGAATTGGAAGCAGCTTGATGGTGGGAAGCACATCCAAAGTCAGAGGTACCAAACACCACATGGGCTGTGCCTCCATTCCTCAGCTTCTGTGCCACAAAGCAGGGACACCAGAGGGGCCCAGGCATCCTCTGAGATCACCTTCCAAGCATGTGGGGTGAGGTGTGAGTCTAGAACTAACACAGGTGGTGTTCGCACTTGTTTCTCACTTGGCCTGAGCTGGCGAGCACCTCCGCTTGACCAGCGGCAGTCTCTGAATATTCTCTGATATGCTAATGTCTTGAAACCCAGGATCAGCTCTGAACGGAATCCTGCAGGAGTGTGTAGTCTTAATTGCAGAGTATATACGGTGGCCTGATGCGGTGACAGAAGAGATTGCCCGGAGACCTTTCCTTTGCCAGATAGCAGTGCTCCCCAAGGGTGGTAGTCTGGCAACAGTGTCATTGTTTTTCTCCCAGTCCCCCAACACCCCAAACAAGGGGTTCCTGGAATAAGCGGTTGGCCTTGTCATGTCTGAAGACCGTTTGGTGGCATTTGAGTGTTCAGGTCTCAGGACTGTGTGGTGTATGGCATTGTCCCTAATGACAGGGGACAGGAAACAGGAAACCCAGGCTCTGGTCTATTCGTGTCGAGGGAGCTGAGGCCTGCCTCCACTCAACCCCACATTTGGCTAATTCTTTGTTGATTTGGAAGCCTCTCCAGGATCGTGGCATGCCTCCGGGCCACTGTTGTGGAGAGGACTATAATCCTTAAATATAATAACCCCTGCACCAGGCACTTCATACAATGCTCCCCTGTATACAAGCTCGTTGGCACCACCCTCCAGCAGTCCTGGGGCAATGATAGACAAGGCTTATTACCTTGCTTTGTTGATGAAGAGGCAGGTGGTTTTAGTGACTTTCCAAAGTCACGTGTCCATGTCCAGTATACGATGAGGCTCAGGGTAAAATCCAGTCTCCAGGGTAGTCGAAGTGTGCAGGGCAGCTGGTAAATGCTTGGCACACACTGGGGCATTCCTCCCTTGCAAGCTGATCTCAGTAACTCTTTTTCTGCCGACCTTGGGATCAGAACTTTTCAGTATGGTATTTCATTCAGTCATTATCATTTAAATAGCATGCCCATTCAACAGGAGCCCATTGTCATTGGTGTCACATGCCTCACATGCCAGGCTGGAAATTGGCCAGGGGTGTGTACCCCTTTTTCCAGTTGTTTGGATTTCTAGGTAAGGAAAGCTGGATGCGCACTGTGAATGGAATCTAGTCGGAAGGCCTGTATCTGCCTGGCAGGGCCAGTCCACCAACTTCCAGGAAGGCCCTGGAGAATCTTAGAAAGATGCCTTTGACAAAAGGAAGGCTGTTCGAATGGGAGTGCCAGATGATGATCCAGAAGGGCACAAGAGGCAGGAGCAGCGTGTTGCAAGGACACGTGTTTGAACCTTGCTTGTTGGAAGGAGTGAGCCTGCAGACATCCTTCCCTCCACCTCGAGTTCCACCCTGCGTATTGGTTTCCCTTGGGACGTCCTAAGAATGACTCTTTACACTCTATACAACCCTCGGAGTGTGGGGGTCTCAGGAAGGTTGGGGTGAAGAAATTTGCAAGTAATATATCCAGGACATCATTGAGGGTACCGTTCTGTGGAAATCCCATCACAGTGGCCAGAAGGATAGAGCGAGTCCTTGGACATTGTCCTCTGAGAGTTTGGTCCTAGTCAGGGCATCTTCATGCACCAGGTTTGATGTTCTTATTCAAGTTGAACCTTGAATTCTGCACCTGCCCTTTTTTAACCAGGAGCAAGAACAGAGGATTGCAGGGCTTCTCCTCATCTTTCCTCCACATGGACACAGGAGCATCTGCTATGCTCACCTTACTCGTGGCTGTCTTTTTTTGATCACGTAACTCTTCAAATATCAGCTAGTTTCTTACTGTCAGCCTCAACATTGGTTTTCTTGACCTTGGATTCCAAGGTGCCTTTCATCTGTCCACCTGACTGCCTGTCCCTCTCATTCAGAAGAGTCATGGTCATCTGACTTCCTGTTCATTCCAGCCTTGACTCAAGGAGCTTCTGGTAGAAGTTCAGCTCCCCCGAATTTGAGACAGACTGTTCTCCTTGAAATACTGCTGTAAGGAAAGTCCACTGTAGCAGCAAAGAGGGACCTGTATGATGTGGGCTTCAGTCACTGCTATTTCCTTTGTAGCAGAACCTTTTCTTTAAACCAAGTCTTACAGGGAAGCCCAAATAATAAAACAAAATGGACTGCTGTGAGTTAGGGCAAGCGGAGACCCCTGCCAGAGAGCTGCTCTTCATGCCTCCCCTCGTGCACCTGCTTCTGGTAGGACTCACCTTTGAGGGAGCAATGTTTAGGATTCCCCTGATTGGGCTGGGGCTGTGACTCAGGGCTAGAGCACTTGCCTAGCCTGTGTAAAGCGGGCTTCCATCTCCAGCATTGTAAAAAGTAGCAGCAAATATATATTCTTGATTCAGTGGGATCCCCAGCATGGGAACTATGGCCAGGCTAAGGAGGCAGTGGCATGTCTAAGGGTCCCAGGCCTCCTAGCCATACTAGAATGCTTTTAGTCTGTGAGTGTTAAGCTGCTCTTCAGTGAAATGTTCGGACCTATTACAGGAGTATACCGAGAGTTCTGAGAAATGGGGTAAAGTTTCAGTGCATTAAGAAGGCTGAGGGTTAGGCATGGTTGACAAACAGCACAGGCTTCTAGCTTACTAGAAGGCTTCTAGACTGCACAGGCCTTCATGTTTGAGCACTCCTGAAACTTCAAGAATGTTCTAGGTGGCGATGGCTTGTGAGTTGGTACCTAGTTTTTTCAATGTGTAGAAAATGATGCTTATTAATTGGAGTCTTAGAGTAAGTCCCTTGACTTATATTGATCCCTATTTCTTCTGCCTCTGATTGCTTCAGTAGGCACCAGGTGTCAATGGGCTCCCATGTGCTTTCCCATGCCATTCAATGCTTTCTGTCTTTTTAGTGGTACCCTGCTGGATATGCCACAGTTCATTCTGTCACTGTTGTTTTCTGATCTTCCAGTTGAGCTGCTAGGCACTGTGATTGTTTGCAAGTTTCTCATGTTTTGATGTTTTGCACATAGGCACAGTGGTACTCTCCAATGTGGCACTATTGGGTCCTGTATTTAGAAATGCAAGTCTGGGCTGGAGTCACAGTTGAGTTCTTCCAGAGGACCCAAGATCAGTTCTCAGCATCCATGTTGGGCAGCTCAGAACAGCTTGGCACTCCAGTTCCAGAGGATCTGATATCCTCTTTTGGCTAAGCACGCACATGCACAGTGTCTGCCCATCAGAGCATTCTTAACATTGTTCCTGATAGAGCAGGAAGGGACAGGACCAGTTGGTAGAGGCAGCCTTGGCCCATTTAAAGTCAGCCTTGGGAAATTAGAAAGGAGGCCTCCTGCTGTTTGTGGGGGTGCTCTGTCTGGCCAGTCTGGCCCAGAGAGCTGGGGCATTGCCCCTTACTGCTTTTTCACTCACTTTTTTCTTGCTCTGCTCCAGTAGCAGGCCCTGTGGGGACTTACGTATTGATTAGATAGAGATGCTTTTCCCTATGTGTAGTTCAGTAGTTGAGACCCATTTATTTGAATGCATTTTACATTGGTGAAGCCTTGCACAAGAGGCACACATTGGACTGTGGGGTACCAGGGACTCCATCACAGAGATGCCTGTGTCTCCACTGTTACTGCCTGGGCATTGCTGACCCTTTTGGTGACTAGTGTCTCAGTAGTGGCTCTAAGGGGAAGGGTGGTTAGTGGACCAGAGTGACTGCAAAATTTATTCCCCCTGTCTTTTGCCCAAGTTGATAGTTTTGGAGGAAGGCTTATTTTGGGTTTATATAGTATTTATCATCCCAAATTGAGTGGCACAGCTGACAGAGGACGACATTCTACTGATCGTCTCCCAGAACCTCCTGTGCTGTTTTACAAGATCACTAGGAAAACATGTAAATTTTAAATGGTGTCGTGGATCCCCTTCTGGCACACAAGAGTTGAGGTACCAGGATAGTGTCTTGATAAGTGAACATTGTCCTGCTGCTGCCAAGGGAGGGGGGATACCAGTGAGGCTGGAAGCAGGCTAGTCCTGATACAAAGCAGGTTCTTACCGAGGTAATGACGTCATGGCCCAGGATGCGAAACAAATGAAGGGTTTGGACGGAGTTGCCCTGACTCTGCCCCACATTGCAGGACATGGAAATAGTGTCATTAGCACTCGGCCTTCAGAGTGGTTTGGGCAGTGATGACATAAGTAGCCACAGACACAGACTAAACTGTGATAGCATTAGAGAGGGGCTCCAAGCCTCAGGGGAGGCAGGTGACCCAGAGAGGTTATCAGAAGACTTTCTGGAGGAAACATCTTCCAAGGACTGTGTCGCATGGGTTCTAAGTGCTCTGTGAACAGGCCCATTTTATCACCCCAGTAGTTCTAAGGTTGGAACTGGGGTTAGTGTCCTAGAGGAGGGAACAGATAGAGAGGCCAGGTAATGTGCCCACAGTCACACAGCTAGCAAGGTCCCAGGTAGGATTTGAACATGGGCCCTCTTAGTATTTGGTAGGTGCAGCCTATCAGATCTCAAGGAAGGCTGGGTTGGAGGAACTACAGGAATTTCTGTGGGCAAGGAGAAGGCCAGACATATCAGAGAGTGAAGGGTGCTAAGGCAGTCAGTCAGGGGGAATAGATGACCCCCCCCCATCATCCCCACAGTCTGGAGGCCATCACCACCCTCCTGCCCTCTCAGGGGCAGCTTATAAGCCAGTGTTCTGCTGGTCAGTTCCCCCCGTTGCCTTTCACTTAAGTCCTTACATGGGACCCTTGTCATTATTTGGTTATTGCTTTATTGAGTTGATAAAAAGAAACTTGAATCCCTATTGTATCTCCCTTTGGGAGCACACATTGCCAAACCCATGACACAACTGAGCACGTACTCACCCTTGCCCCCTGGTACCTGGGCTGCCCAGGGCCTTTTGATATGGCATGTGATGTCTTTACTTCATCATGCGGCACAATAGAGCCTCTGTCAATATGCCAGCTAATTAATTTTAACTTTGTAATGTTGCCTCATCTCCACTGTTTATGTTGCTCAGTGTCTTCCTGGTGAACGTTTGAGGAAGCTCTTTGGTGCCTTTGTCTCTTGTTGGAAATGCAGCAAACATCCCTCCATTTTACCCCTTTCTGTCTGCATGTCCTCTCAGCTTGATTTTTTTTCTGTCACTGTTTCCAGGGAAGTGTTGGGTGCTCTTTTTGGGAGAGGTCTTAATTACTGGAGGCTTTACTGTTTAGCGCAAACCTCAGTAGTTTGGACTCCTCAAGGGCAGGGTTGCATGAGACCCAAGAAGATGACGTTGCAGGCAACTGGTAAAGAAAAGCTGTTTAGTCCTGTATGGCCAAGTTCACCTTCACTGTTGAGAAGGAAGTGACTTGCCAGGACAGGGAGGGAGGCGGGACTGTAAGGACCATAAGCGTTTTTCTGTGTGCAGAAGGGGAATTGATAAAAAGCTTTAAATAGGCTGTCATTTTTAATATTAATTTGGGTAGACCCCCATGTCCTCCATCTCCTTTCTGCGTTTTTCACACTTTTGGTGTGAAACTTGGGTTAAGCATTTTGCCTGTGGGTTTTATTGTCGGTTTCTATGTATCCCTGCTGAGTTTTTGTTTTGAGAGCCTCACAAATGGAATTCGAAGGGCAGCTGGGACCTTACCCTTTAGAAGGCCACTCTTCTGCCCTAGGCCTCAGTTTTTCCGTCTGTAAAGTGGTGATCCAGTCCTCATTCTTTGAAATACCCCAGTCTGCGATGGCCTTTGTCATAAAGTGTGCTTGACCCTTGAGTGTGGGTCATCCAGATCTTCCTGGGAAGGGCCAGCTAGTAGGTAGTCAGGCTTTGTGGGCAGTGTGGTCTTGCAGTTCAGCCCTTCCACTGAAACACAGACTCAGCCA
The DNA here is from genome assembly GCA_004026605.1 of Ondatra zibethicus. Lineage (NCBI taxonomy): Eukaryota > Metazoa > Chordata > Mammalia > Rodentia > Cricetidae > Ondatra > Ondatra zibethicus. The sequence continues at coordinate 653,070 of PVIU01000018.1, read as the reverse complement.
CAGGTGTTGTAGATGTGAAAGCCTGTGTCTGTGTCAAGCCTTCTTACCAGTGCTGGGTTTAGCCTGTGCACCTTAATTTGCCATCTCTAGCTGCTGCAGAGAAGTGTTGGTTACTCACCCTGCTGCAGACTGTGAGGCAGAATTCCTGTCTGAATCAGGGCAACACCTGAACCCTGAACTCTCCTGAGGCCCTAACTTGAACATCAGTCTGCACCCCACCCACACTTTCCTTCTGGCAGCTGGAAGGTGGCTTGTCCAGCCCTCTCCAGGGAGCAGGTGTGCTAGTCACCCAGCTGCTGGAGCGCTGTCAGATTTGGGGAATCCCATTCAGAGCCTGGGTAAGACACTATCTGCTGCAGACCAGCGCACCCTCACCCGGGCATTTCTCCTGCAGCGTCCTTTTACAGTGGAAGGAAAGAGGCAAACTACGGTCAGTTCAGGAATTTTGTCTTCTGTTTTTATTCTATTAAATATTTGTGGCTCAGAGGATGGTTTCAGAGATAATAATGGTACGTTCTGAGGATCAGAAAAGATTGGCAGTGGGGGGCTAGATGATAAAAGAAAGACAAATTTGGTTACCCTTCTTTTTTGTAACTTTGCCCATTGTGGCATCAGATTGTTAATTTAGTAGTGTTTCTCTGATTTCTTTGAACTGTGTCACTTTCCTGCCAGGTGAAGAAATGTTGGTCATGCACACTGCAGCAGCCGGTGTTGTTTTCTTCCCCAGAGCAGGTCTGGCAGAAGAAGGAATGCTTGTTCCTATTTCCCAGATTGGTCAAATAAGGCACTTTGCAGTTATAGGTAGAAAATGAGGATGTAACTTATAAAGACTGAAGTGTGTCTCACAGATAGTAACTGGCCTGGCAGGGGTGCTGTGCTGGAGTGGGCCTTAAAGGTTGGTGCCTCCCAGAAATACCCTCTAGATGCAGTGTCCAGACCATGAAGGCGGTGAGGATTACAGCCCTCTGTCTGAGGCATTATCTGGGCAGGCCAGCCACTGGCTTTGAGACCATTCATTTTCTCCCCTGCCCCCTTCCATTCGACTGTGGCCCTGGAGGGAAACCACAGCTTTATAAACACGCTGGCGATGCTCTTATGGGGGAGAACTGAGGGGATCCACCATTGAAGCAGGACTAGCCCCTAGGGCAGCCTACATGTAGCTGAGCCGCTCAGACAAATGTTTGGATAGCTTAAGAAGATAAACTAAAACTTAAGTAAATAAAACCAGCTACCTGGTTATGAGGAAAAAGTCAGGTGTGGGGCCTTCTGTTTCCTAATGCTTTCAGGCTTTGGAGCTCTCAGGGTGAGGAATCTCCCTTACTTAGTCTTCCTTAGCGCTTCCCTCCCTGGCCTGCAGCTCCGCACCTGTGTGACACCTGAAGAAGCTGAGGTGGGATGCAGACCTCTGCCTTTTGGGTTAGCCCTTCTACGGCACCAGCTTGAGCCCATATGCATCTTCCCCATTCATTGTCTATGAGTCCACAGAGCAAGTCCAGGTAGCCCCTCCTCTGCTGGACCATTTCCTGGACAAAGAGAAGATACTTATGGTTTGAAATAAAATGGCCCCCAAAGGGAGTGGCACTGTTGGGAGGTGTGGCCTTATTCCGGAGTAGGTGTGGTCTTGATGGAAGAAGTGGCTGGTTTTGAGGGTTCTAATATGCTCAACCAGTGAGAAAGACTACTTCCTGTTGCTTGTGCAAGATGTAGAACTCCAGCAACCTATCTACCTACATGCTATGTCGCACCATGATGATAATGGACTGAATCTCTGAACTGTAAGCTGCCACCTCAATTAAATATAAGAGTTGCCGTGGTCATGGCGTCTCTTCACAGCAGTGGAAACCCTAACTAGGACAGTTGTGGAGGAAGAGATGTGGGGAAACTTGCTCTGCCCTACAGTGTCAGATTAGAGCTATGAATGAGGCCATGTTCTTTTGAAAGCTGCCTCTCTGTGTAGCATAGGCTGGCCTTGAAGTTTGAATTTTCCTACCTCAGCTTCCTGAGTGGTAGGATGGCCGGTGTGCACAAATGTGCCCCCATTGCGTGTGTTAATTGGCACTCTTGTTTGTGCTGGGTCTGTCTCAGTGCTGTCGTTGTGTGCTGGGTGTGAGGAAATGAATGTGTGGTGGATGGGGGAGGAGGGCATCTTTCTGGGATGCTGTGTGCTTATTTGAGGTCTTCTGTGCTTGCCCTTAGCAGGGAGGTGAAGATGTGGGTGGGGATGAAGACAGCTAAGATACCAGATACTGGAGCCAGGCCTGAAGGCAGAGGCAGGCAGATCTCTGAGTTCAAGTCCAGCTCGGGCGGTTCTCGGACAGCTAGGGCTGTTACATGGAGAACCCCTGTCTCAAACAACAGTAGCAAAACAAACAAAACAAAACAAAAACGATACCAGACTGGGAATAAGAAGATGTATACTCTGAATTTTGTTTTAGTTGGGTAGGAAATCTCTGCCAGGTGTTAAACCCCTTTCCTTCCTCTGCTCTGAAGGGATGCCCAGATCTCTGTCTGGAAGAACTTCCTGGTTTACTCTCTTTATGAAGCAGGAAGGTGAAAGTCTTGCCGGTCAGGCGAAGTTGGAGGAGAGGCTTTTACCTGCTAATGGTAATGTAACTGTTGCCTGCTGCTGCCGTTGTGGAACTGGAGCCCAAATATATCTGTAGTGGGTTTTGAAAGGCCACTTGTCCTGATTTTGGTCATTGCTACTCATATCTACTCTTGCCACATACTACTGATTATGGTCTTGCTTGTTTAGCTGGACCATGGAGAGGAGGAGAGGCGTCCTCATGCCTTGAGAACAGGCTCTGCACCTCTTCTTTAAGGCACTTACTCCCAGCCCAGAGGCTCTTCCTAAACCCCTCAGAGTGGGAGGCTGCTGGGGTGGGCTACAGGTTGCAGTGCTTCTCTGCTTGCCCCGCCTCAGTGACACCGCTTCACTTCGTCACTTCTGTATGGTTCTTCCATTTCTCAGACCTTCTTCCTCTTCTATCTCTCTCACATCCTTCTCTCTGTTCAGTTTCCTGGGAAGGGGGCAAAACCCTCATGAATTGTTTTGTATCAAAATTTATATCTTTACAGCAAAGATAGGAGTGTTTGGAGTATGGATTTTTGCATAATGTTATTTTGCGAATGGGTCTTGCTTGTCCTTTGTCCTGAATTGGCACATGTCCTTGAGAGTGCAGAATTCTCTTGTGGCGATTTCTGGAGTTTCATGATTAGTCCATTTTCCTACCAAAGCATATCTCATAGTCTAGGTCTATCCTGACAAGGTAGTTGAGGCATGACCCCCATTCTGCAGATGAGGAAGTTGAGGCCTAAGGAGGGCGGTTCAGTGACTTCCTCAAGACCATGTGGCTCCTTTACATGGTCCCACACTGCCTCCTAGCTTCTTCTGTGTGGAAACACAAAGGCTCAGGCAGGCTTACTTGGATCACAGACTTTTAAACACTTCAGAACTGGATGATTACCCTGAGTCCTCTGGGATTGTCATTTTGTAGCTGAGAAAAGATGGTCTCAAGAGAAGTGACTTGGCCAGGGTCGTGCAATGGATCTGTTGCTGGATTCATTTCAGGTTATTTGTTGAGCAGAGTAGTGACTAGCATTCTGTACACATACCGCATGCTTGGAGATGAAGTTGTGGACAGGACATAAAAGCCCCTAGTTTTTTGGGACTCAGATTGAAGTTTCTATATGCCCATGCTGTAACTTCTCACCAAGCTTTTGGATAGCTTTTATTTCACCATGGATTTGGGGAATGTAAATGGATTTTAGTGCAGTATTTGCAGTTGAATACAAAGAGATAAATTAGTTTTGGGGAAAAGAAGTTACTTAATTGTCTAAAATCGAGAGCGGGTCTGGGGAGATGACTCAGAATGGGTGAAAAGGCTTGCCCTGCAAACATGAGGACCCAAACTCAAGTCTCCAGCAGCCACATAAAAAGCCAAGTATGGCTTCACATTCCTGTAACCCCAGTACTGAGATGCGGAGACTGGTGGGTTCTAGGAGCTTTCTGGCCAGCTGGCCTAGCTGAAACTGAGCTCCAGGTTCAGTGTGAGACCAAGCCTCAAGGGCAAAAGATGGAGAGTAATAGAGGAACATACTTGTTCCAGGAAAATAGGCTATGTCCTTCTGTATCTTCTGCATTTGTATGCATGGCCATGTGCATGCCCCATAGGGTTTTCTTGTAGTCTAGTCTGGCCTTGAACCCTTGACCCTATAGCCTCTAAGTGTTGTGCTCACTAGTATTTGTCCTACTGCCTTGCCTCATTCCTTGTGCAAGTGTTCCTTGAGCACATGTTTTGCTTTGAGAACCAAACTTGAAGGGATGGCCATTCGGCGGCCTTGAGTTATGCTGATACCCCGTAGCAATGGGAGTTTCAGATTTTAGTCCTTTGTGATCACCAGTGTGGTTTGAGCATTTCCCAAGGGTAAGAGTTATCTAATCATAGTACACTGTCTTCTTAGCCTGCTAGGCTTGGTGACACGGCAAAGGAACACCAATATGGCAGCAAGACCTCCCAAAGCCGCAGTGACCCCCAGCTGCATTTCTTATGCCGTCTGCGCCCTGAAACTTGTTCCTGGCTCTGCAGATCAGAAGTGTCCTAAACATTTGAGTTTTCACACAATGGAGCCTTTCTTACTTACCAGCATCTCAGTCACCACCTGCAGCTTTTGCCACAAAAGAGTGACCTCTGCAGCTTGGAAGAAGGAGGGTGGGGTTTGACCAAGGATGCCAGAGAAGCCTGGTGTTTATAAAAAGCCCTCTGAGGTCAGTGAGAGGCAGGCAAAGTCCTTTCCATGCCCTCTTTAGGAATCCTGGACTTTTTTTTTTTTTTTTGGTGGAAGAAAAGGTCTATTTTAAAACATGAGGTCCTGAATGTTCTCTTTTATATTTCCCCATCTGCATATTATCAGTTGATAACCTTTAAGACCCTTCTGAGTCTGGGAGCGTCTGTGGTTCTGCCTCCCATAGCCTCTGCTTGTCTCTAGAGGCAGAGAACCCATCACTTGGTAGAGCAATCCATTTCAGTTCCAGGTTGGACGGAAGCCTGGCTTCTAGGTATTTTCACCATCAAATGGTCAGTCATCTTCCTGTGGCAGGTTTTTGGGTAGTAATTATCAATCAAAACCCACACGAGTTTCTGTTCTTCCCACGAAAGCCCTTCCTCCACCCTCACCAGTGGGTTTCCATCTCAAACAATGTTAGTTCTGCTCTGGATGGCATCTTGCTGGCTTTTGGAGATGTCGATGTTCTTAAAATGTATTTTCCAAAACTGACCTGTAGCCCCCACTCTTTGGCCTGGTGCCCTTGAAGTGTCTGCAGTTGGCAAGAGGGAGGAGCGCAGCAGGGTGGAAGATGCTTCCTCAGGAGCTGGCAGTGATCCGCTTTGCTCTGTGGTAGGTATTAACAGCGTTCCCAGGCCTGTTTCCTGCTCCCAAATGCCAACATCCCTGCCTCTGAAGTGAGGTTTAACTTAATCCTCAACCTTACCTAAATGTTACTTCTATTATTATTCAGAGCTGTGGGCAGAATTTCCCTGCAACACTAAGACTTGAGAGGCTGAAAGTGTAGGTGGGGATGCCACCAGTGGGATGCCTGCTCTGCCTGTGGTCCTGTAGGCAACATCCGTTGTTCCTTAGCCCCATCCAGCTAGGATGGTTCCAGTCTCCTAGAGGTCAATAGGTTGGAGTAGTTGGAGGTTAGACTGGACAAACCCTTCATTTACCAGTAGGAGAAATTGAGGCCTAGGGCATGGGGGGTAGGCCTGTCTCCCTCTTTCCTGTCTCAGAGCTGGAAGCTGGGCTTCTTGTGCTGGAGCTCTCTGCCTTGGAGAGACCGTAGTCTCTTTGTGTGCATGTGCTCATCGTCGCGGGTTTGCACAGAGCCTTAGAACTACCTCTACTTTTCTCTTTACCTGGGTCAGGTGGGTATCCTCGGGAGCTCAAGCTCGCTGTATTTAGGTGCTAAGGGTCTGTCACCAAGGCAAAGGTGCATCGTCAGAGTGCAGCGCTCCCTTGCCCAGTAAGACACTCCCTAGGGGCAGGCAGGTAATTAGTCTCCACTCATGTGTTTACAGGGTCTGGCATATAGTAAGTGCTCAGTGAGGATTTGTTGAAGAACCAAAGGATTTGGATAACAAGACCTAACAGTGGATAAGCTTGGTAGCAACCTGCTCATCTGATGGGTTAAAATGGAAAACAAAACCCCAAAAAACTTAAAAAAAATCTCACTCTTAGTGTTCTTCCCTAAGGATCACCCCTATTTCTGGATGGCATATTCACTGTCTTACCTTGTGGGGGGGTCCTCCCCCAAAAACTGCCTCTTGGAGTCAACTTGCTGACCAGTGTCCAAACGCCCATGGTCAAGCTACATGTGATAAAATTCCCACTGAAATGCTCCCTTCCTTTCCCAAGGAGGGCAGGGGAAGGTCCTACCTTCATCTTTGCCCCCACCTTAGTGTCTTCTGAACTTGATGGAATGATCCCTAGGGAAGGGCTGGGTGGTGGCGGACCTCCTGGTAAGTCATCCCTCATCCAGGTGGTGTGCCTGGTTATTTACCAGCACTTAAGTTTGCTGGGCTGGATTTTGTCCCAGGTGTCCCTTTTGTATGGGACCCAGAGACTGGCTGGAGGATGATGAGGTACAGGGTTGAATTTTCTGTTTCTCCATTTGTAGTGCTAAGCATCCCCCCCCCCCCGTTTCATCCCCTTGCTTTCTGAGCATGGCTGTGGGACTGTACTAACACAGCGGCCTCACCTGGTCAGTACCCGCCGTAGGCCAGTATGCCAGCTGCTTTGAGAAGACTTGGGCAGATAGATCACTCCATTAGATACAGATTCAATTGAAGTCCTGGGTTGCCAGCCACTTTTCTCGATCTTACTGTGGTGTGTTCTCTGTCCTCCCTTCTGATCCCGCCCATGCTTACCGGGAGCTTGACTCTCTTTCCTTGCTATACTTTGGTCCTACTGGTCAACTGCACAGTCTCCTTGCAGAGACTATAGAGCGAGACCTTTTCCTCCCTGTGTCCATTTTCCCATCAAATCTGAGGGCCTGAGGAAAGTCCTTGTAAAATGGACTCTTTGGAGACCCTGTTAGCCCCGGTCGTAAATTGTGGATGTGGGCAGAGGGAGGCCACCCTGATGTGGAGAGGGTGTGGCTAGGCTGTTGGACAGGGTGCTGAGGATGACCTGCTGGTGGGGGTGGGATGCGGGAGGAGAGGCCTCTGGTTGTGGCAGTGCCACCACTGTCTCACACCGAAGTGGGCGTTGCCACCTCCAGGCTCTGCATTTGGAGTGAGAGCGCCTGCAAGGAGATGGGGCCTGTTTGGCAGCAGGTGCCTATCAGACAACTGGAAAGTGCCAGTGCTTGCGTGGCCATCTGTCCCCTGCGCCTAACTCCCAGCCACCTTCTGCTTGCCACAGAAGGGCCCGGCGCTGTTCCACAGCACAAGGGCGAGGCGCCTGGCTGGGAGGGGCAAGCAGCTTTCCATTTTGCCTTTGTGTAGTCCCATCTTCCTCGCAGCTCCTGGTGCTTTGGTGTTGCCAGGTGTGTGGAAAGTTGCAGGCTGCTGTCAGTGTGCCTTTTGGTGGGAACTGTGGGAGGGAAAGGTGCGTGTGTAGGCAGCCTGTTCACTCTCGCCGCTTGTTTGCCGAACTATGGACTCTTGTCCTTGCCTGGCTGCCATTCTCTCTTTCTCTTCTCTAATTGTGGGAGTGTAGCCAAAGCAGGCCAACGTTTGGGATTTGGATTTGGCTGCACACACCCTCTCCCAGTTACTTAAAGGGTTAAAAATTATGGGGAAGTTCAGCCGACACTTGCAAGATATGGTTGCCGTAGCAACAGGCCTTCTAATCTGGTAGGTGACCCGAGAGACTGGAGAAGATGTAGGGGTTGGTTTGGCATTTCATCATTTTGTGAGGCTGCCTCTCCAGCTGGTTTCTTTGCTGAGCTGAAGCTTGCTGTTCCTGCCACCAGAATTACTGGCACATTCCAAAACAACAGTTCAGATGGCATGAGCAGTGTTCATGGTGGGCTGGCCAGGTGGGGTGGTGGAGGAGAGAGAAGGGGCTCTGGGGAGGGCCTTTGTGTGGCACAGCCCCCCTCCCCCATTCAAAGAGAGATGGTATGGACAGCAGGCGAGCCTGGCTCACTCTCCTTATCCATCAGCCCCTTGAGATAGCACCTCCAGTAAATGGAATTGTTTGTTTTTAATGTGTGTGTTTATGTATGTGCTGGTATGTGTACGTGTGTGCATGTGTGTGGAGACCTGAGTGTCATCTTTGGAAGTGCGAGTCACTAGTTGAGACAGCATCTCTCAGTGGCCCGGAGCTCATCCATTAGGTTAAGCTGGCTGGCCAGCAATCCGCAGGGATCCTCTTATCTCTGCCTCTCCAGCACTGGGGTTCCAAGACAACACCACCATGCCAACCTTTTCACATGAGTGGGGCTCAAACTTGGGTCCTCGTGTTTACCAACTGAAGTATCTCCCCATCCCTGAATCCTGTTTTTTGTATGTTTGTTTTTGTTTTTCGAGACAGGATTTCTCTATAGCTTTGGAGCCTGTCCTGGAAGTGGCTCTTGCAGCCCAGACTGGCCTCGAATTCACAGAGATCTGCCTGCCTCTGCCTCCCGAGTGCTGGGATTGAAAGTATGTGCCACCACTGCCTGGTGGGGTTTTTTTTGTTTTTTTGCTTTGTTTTTTTTTTTTGTTTTTTGTTTTTGGTGCCCTGAGAGGGAATAACTCTTTAGGGGAACTTGAAAAGGTCTTTCTCTAGTTTGCCAAGAATCCTCCTTAAATTTGAGGGCCTGTTAGACATAGAAAGGGTCCCCATTGTTGTATCTGGGTGCTGGCGGCTTCTTCTATTTATCTGCAGATGGATTTTGTCCAGATGTTTGGTTCAGTTGGGCCTTTGAGGTACCTCATGTCTGCTTGGTACCTGGTCCAGGGGTTGAGGACAGAGAGCCCGTTTTCCACTCTTCTCTCACAGACATCTACAGCGTGTTGCATGTGGCAGGCATGGCAGAGAAGAGGCAGTACTGGCCTGAGCCTCCCAGTACATACACGAGGACCCTTAGAAACAACGGCAGGAGAAGGGAAAAGAGCTACCCAATTCTATTCCACCTCTTTGCTTTAGATAGACTCTGTATCAGGGTAGCCAAGAGTCTCTTGGCCTTGGGGTGGCTCAAGGCCCCGTGGTATCACCCCTTCTGTTCCACCACTGTTCCTCTCGAATTTTTGCTCCTGGAACCCACAGGCTGTAGAAGGAGTAGATGTATGTAGATGGCGTATCTGGGTGGCATACACTAAAGCTTGTGCTCTCGTGCACCAGGCCTGCAGAGTTCTGGATGAAGTCAGGACAGCTTATGCATAGTGGTTGTGTGGCTTTTTTTCTTTCTGCTCTGCTTCCCTCTGGAAAAGTTAGTGTTTCTGGGACATGTGGGTGAGGATTGGAGAGTTGTTCACAGTACCCGTGGGATTAGACCCAGCAGGCGTTTGTGGAGGCCCTTATTCCTCTCCCCTAGGCGCCAGTGCTGAGGATCAGAGTCAAGAACATGGCACAAGGGCCGCCCCTCTGTGCTGTTCACTGTTGAGCCTTCCACCTGCTCTGTATGTCAGGAGAGTTGTGCTGGGGCGGGGTTAGGGGATGGGGAGGGGATGGGGAGGGCCCGGTGCCGCAGAAGCAGAGTGGCTTTATGTTTGGGAAGACCAGTAAGGTGAGCTGGTGCTTGGCTTTCTGGGTAAGGGTGTGTGTTGCAGACTAGAGTGGGAGTCTTTGCTCTGGGAAGCACTTTGGAATGTGGGACTGTTCTTGGGTGGGGATTTGATGAGCCACCTGTAGTCCCCAAGTAATTCGTAAGAGTCATTCCCCTCTGTACTATGGTAGCAATTGGCTAATCCCTCTCTGGTCCCTCAGCCATGTCTTCTCGGGGGAAAGATAGACACGAACAACCTCTCTATACTATTGGGCCTCAGACTGACTTTTCAGTGTGAAGGTGGCGTTAGTGTTTACTTAGCGCGACTTATTTTGTTTGGTAGAGGGCAGCTCTGAGACAGTTTGTAAGGCAGAGAGAATGGGTTAGGAATGGGGAGATAACAGGCTTGTACCTCAAGAGCTGCCCCAGGGATCTTAGCCATGGAGAATTGGTCAGAATTGGCAGCATTCACTTGTATACTCAGAACAGGTATATTCCAAACGGCATGCAAATGGAGGGCTCCCAGATCTCTAGAAAGTGGAAGTGGTTTAGAGGAGAGGAGGGAAAGAGTTTTCCAGGTGAAGCTTGTGGGCCTGAGCGAGTGAGTATGCATGGGCATTATCATGGGTCAGGGGTCGGTTAACAGAGGACTTCTGTGTCCTCTAGAGCAGTGGTTCTCAACCTTCTAATGCTGCAACCCTTTAATGCAGTTCCCATGCTGTGGTGACCTAACCATAAAAGTATTATCATTGCTACCTTATAACTGTAATTTTGCTACTGTTATGAATTGCAATGTAAATAAATATCTGTGTTTTCTGATGGTCTTAGGTGACCTCTGTGAAAGGGTTATTTGACTCTCCCTGTCATCCCTTGGCTTGGTGGTTAGCTCTAGTTTTTCTCACACTGGATGGGTCTGTCCTGTTAATGAGAGAAGTGAGACTTGATGTACAATAATAGATAGGGCACCCAGCCCTGGATGTGGCTGGGATGAGGGCAGGACTATGGGGAGGGTATTTCTGGGCCTCTTGGCAGTTAAACTGAGGGGTACAGAAGGGGTGAGCTGACTGCTGAGGGCTGGCACAGCTAGGCTAGACTTCTTTCACTGACTGCCTCATGTCTGCTTAGAATTTTGGGGTTGACCATTCAGCAGGCCCTTCGGACTTCGGGGGTTCATTGTCTCACATGTTTTGTGGGATTAGATGGGTGTTATGCTCTGTGGTGGGGACATCTTAGTCAAGTCCTGTGAGCTTTGTTGAGGCTCTTTCATTATTAATCTTTCCCTGGCTTAGAGTGGGGAAATGGCAGAGGATTTACCTGTGTCGGGCTTTTGGAGCTGTTAAAATGGTAGCTCTCAAATCTTATCTACACATTTGTGTTGGTCACAGCAGTAAGACGGTGCTGTCGTGGGAGATGCCCCATGGTCAGGGTACTGGGTGAGAACCAGACCCAGAAGATAACCAGCCACCATCCTGAGTCTTCATCATGAGATGTGAAATGGATGGAGATGTGGCTAAGAGAGGAAGGGTTTTGAGAAGAGGTGAAACCTGACCGGAAGAGAGATGACCCAGGGGAGACAGTGTCTGACAGTTTGTGGAGGAGCTCGACTTAGTTCATAGTGTCATTGAAGAAGCCATCTATAGGTTAGGAAGTCTGGACCCTTTTCTGGAGAATGACGCATTTAGCAAGCCACAGAGTTAGTTTCACTGTAGTTAGTTTCATGCGCTGTAGATGAAGTAAGACTATATCCTATTCTATGTATCCTGAGGCATGATGTGCTGGTTCTGAAATGTTGGCATTTGGTCCTTTATGTGCCCCGAGTTCTGCCTCGCCCAGGGCTGTGCAGACTGAGGCATCTCATGCAAACGTTTGTCTTTTTTGTGCTGTGAGACACTGTTGCTTAACTGGGGCCCACACTGCCCCCTGGCTCATCAGTCCCATCTGGGGGGTGAGCTTATAAGGTGTGGACCAGTAGCTGAGAGGGGAGGTAGAGCAGTGTGCTAAGCCAGGCAGGTTGGGTCAGGAAGCTCCCAAAGTGCCATTACACCCATGTGGACATTCACCCACAAGGGTTTTGCCACAATTGGGTGTGCAGATGGCACACTGGTCTCAAGGGGGCTCTCAGAGGAACCAGTCAGGTTTCTGAGCTTTCCTCTGAGAATGCCCAAGGCTTCTTCCATCAGGTTGGATTGTTGTAGACCCATCTTGTAAACAGTCCATATTCCAAGAGTCCACATTTCCGCTGAGGAAAGATTTGTTTGTTGGATTGTCTTGCTGCACGGCCTCTCAGGTGATTAGATTATAGGATCATATACACGTGTGACCATGCCTAGCTAAAATTGCTTTTAAAGTTAATTTCTATTTAGATTATTACGGTGTCGTTCTTGAGTTCCATGACTGAGCCTCCACTGTTCATAGGTGTGACCAGAGTGACTTTATAACCTTTCTGAGTATAACTGTGGATGCTTCCTGAGTGAAGAAGTTGTATGTTCTATACATTCTCATTAGGAAGAGGCATGACGAGGGTAGGAGTCTGACCCAGTGGCAAAACTCTTGCCTAGCGTGCAATACTGGAAGTAGCAGGAAGAAAGTCACCTGTCAGTCCAGTACCAAGGCTCACTTTGTGCACACAAGATTCTTGAGTGTTTCCCTCAAGACTGTTTTCCCTCTTTGCAGCTTTCTCCATGTTACTTCTGGTCAGAGCGTTCCCATGATAAAACATGATCTAGGGCTGGAAAGATGTCTCAGCAGTTAAGAGCACATACTGTTCTTGCAGGGGACCTGAGTTCAGTACTCAGCATCCACATCAGGCAGGGAGGGCACTGTTTCTGTGACTTCTGTGAGTGTAATCATAGCTTGTACACACACACACACACACACACGCACAGCTCAAACAAATATTTAATAACAAATTCTGCAGCACCTAAGAAGTAATGGAGGCTTAGCTTCTGTTTGTAGCTCTGAGGTTTTTCCTTGGTGGGTGATTTCTGGAAGGTCTCTGTGTGGGGTGCTCTTGGCTGACCCTGGGCTGCTCCTGGAATAGTTGTTGCAGCTCGGTATCCTGGGCTTGGGCATCCAGACCTGAACAAGACCCTTTGTGTCTAAGGAGTTGCTGCTGATTTGAGTGCTAATGAATCAATTAGAAAATTACTTGCTGCTGAGATCCTTAGCCAAACCAGGGCTGTGCATGAGCCTTGCAAACCTCTGAAGGCCATATGCGGATAAATCTTTCTTGGCCATGGCCCTCGTAAATCGCACTACAGCCTTTCTTGGGCCTGTTAATCACTTGAGCAAAGCAGGACTTGTGCTTTGTTGGGCTGCCTTGTGCCTGGCATAGGTTTCTAGCTTGTGTCTCCATTTGTCTTGGCGCTTGTGAGTAAGGCCACTTCAGTGCTGTATAATGGTCTTGGTGTGGAATCATCCAGGGTCACTTTTGTGTCTTTTTCTTTGTCCCCACAACAGCAGTAGGGAGATGTCCGTCTATCTTTATGAGAGGCAGCGGGGGACTCAAAGTACATGTAACCTGTCCTCAGGTCATCACTTAAGGCAAAACTGGAGCCTCCAGACCCCAGATCGTCAAACATCAGTGTGTTTTACGGCCTTTCTAAATGCAGCCCATTGTTCCGTTAGGGTGTTTTCACAGTCCCAGGCTGGGAGTAGCAGATGAGGAACAGTAAGTTGAGATGGAGGTATACCTGGGGCTGCAGTTTGGTACGGTCTATCTTGGGGAAGACTGATTGGAATGACAGCCAACAACTGAGGCTGAAGGAACCCATGGCTAGCAAATTACTTCTTTCAGGACACTTGCTGGGTGCTTGAACTTGAGGGGAGATGGGAAGAGGAAAGGGAGGGTGGAAAGGATGAAATTGTTAGGACTCCCAGCCGAGATCAGATCCAGCTCTTGAAAAAGGCAGCTGTAAAATAATGATTTCAGTGTATTTCTCTGGCTACCAGTTTCAGTTTCCTTATTGGTTATTACAGTGTGAACCGCTTGTTCCCTGGAGCTCTGTAATATGTTTAACTGAGGCATTTCGCCTAAGCCTTTACCGGTTCTTGCCTGGAGAAGCCAGCATGCTTTTCTGAGGCTGGAGCCTGAGGCAGCTGTTTGCTGGGCTCCTCGTTTAATTTGGTTTCAAGGGGTTTGGAGAGTATGGACTGGGATTGTCAACGTTTTGTTTTCTCCCAGCTGGAGCCAATGCTGCTTCTTTTAGGACCTCAGATTCTGTCCTTTTGTGTTTTGAAAAAGGGTCATTGTTGATCTAGAATTCATTATGTAGCCCAGGCTGGCCTCAGATTTGTGGTAGTCTTCCTGCCTTTTAAGTGCTGGGATTATAGGCATAAGCACTGTGCCTGACCAGATTAGATTCTGCCCCTTTTGTTCCCAAGATGGTCTGGGTGTCTGGTAGCTCTGATGTTTTGCATATTCAATCTTGGAGGTCTTGGATACCTGAAAAAACACTCGTGTGTGTGTGTTGTGTGTGTATGTGCGCGCGCGCACGCAACTGCTGAGGCATGCTGATGCTATACTTTGAACTTTTGAGTTTGACAGGGGAGCATAGATGACAGTTAGCTCGCACAGGTAGGGCAGAGTGTTGGCCATCCAGCCCACCCATCTGCCCAGCTAGCAACTTGGCCTTCCATTGTTGACTTGGCCCTATCCAGTTCCAGTATATATTGGAAACCCAAAACAAATAAGCCTAGTCCCTGGACGGAAGCAGGCTGGCTTCCTCCCTGTAGAAGCTAAAAGTGCAACAGCTGTGTGGGTGGTTAAGCCAGGTGAGATCCTGTGTGGCAGGCTGTTGCAGTGAGCTTCCAGGAAGTTCCAGTAGGGGATGGGAGTCAGATGTATGTGGTGACTAGGGGCAGGGATAGGGTTGTCCCTTTTACCTTCAATTTCTTTTTTTAACCTTCTCCTTGTGTTTCTGTTGACTTTCCTAATCACCACTCATCTTACTTGCTCTTGTTTCAGATTCTGCTTGGGTGTTTTCAGCTGACAGGGTAGGGAAAAGTGATTTTCTTGCTGTGATCTGGATGGGACTGGGACTCTGGCCTGTCTCTGGTAGTCTTGGGGAACCGTCAAGGTTGGCTGAACAATGGTGTAGCTCCATCATTTTGGGTCACACATCCCTGAAGCAGGAGCAGTGCAGAGGAAGAGGGCAGTTGTTTTGTAGGTGGGAGAGTTGCAAGTTTGGAAAGAGGTCTTTGTGTTTTCAAAATTGCACTAACAAAGGACCACAAATGAGTTAGTTGCCTTTGCACAACAAACTTATTTTTTCTCACAGTTTTGAAGACTGGAAGTCCAAGATCAAGGACCAGCAGGGCCGTGTACTCACTGAAGGTTCTAGGGAAACTGTTCCGTGACTTTCTCTTCTGGTGGTGTTGGACCTGTGTCACTCCGATCTCTGCCTCACATCACTTGGCATTCTCCCTGTGTCTATGTACCCACAGTTCCTCATTGGATTAGGGCCTGTTCACATCCAGTGTGATTATATCTGCAAAGGGCTTACCTACAGACAGGTTTACATTCATGGGGGCCTGGTTGTGGGGAGGACTTGAGCAGTGTGCCTGTGTGTAGGGAAGAGCACAAGTTAAAAACCTGCAGCAGTGGCCTGTAATCTCAGAGGCTTGTTTAAATGCCTGCCATAAGGGACCTTAATGTTCTTTCTTCCCTCTATCATGGTTTGGTCTCCGCCCCCAACAGGAGTGAGATGTCACCTGGCTTTTGGGGTGAGAAGTTAGTTCTGTGGGAACTACGGGTTTTTAGAGAAAGCCTTTGGGGGTAGCTTTAGAAATGAGGCAGTTTTCCTTTCTTCCCTATTAATTTTTTGGCCACTTGGCTCCCCCCCCCCCCCAAAGAAGGATGATGGGAATGGTTGTCGGGCTCTTCCCTGTGGGAACGCAAAACTCTGATGGTTTTGCAAGCGCGTGTGAGGGCTGTCTGTTCCAGGCAGCTTTGGTAGTTGGTAACTTTTATTGGAAGGGCAAATACTGTGCAGTGTCAATACGGACGTGCTTTTACTGTGGATAAACACGAAGAGCCAGGTGTGTGTTAGTGTGTAATGGCTGGGACAGCCACCTTATTTCCCTTAACAAAAGTTTCCTACTTGTGCAGAACCCACATGAAACTTCTTAAAACCTTGCGGTCCACCCATCTGAGAAGAGCCTGTTCAGACGACAGGAGTGGAGTAAAAGGCATTTATAGCTGTTGAGTTGGTGAAACCAGCGTAGTGTAAATAGGAAATCTGGATTATACACATCCTCAAAACACTACAGCTGAAAACCACACATGCCAAATGAAATTTCCCACCATGTGTCTGTAAACTTGAGAGCGCTGACTGGGCACCGGGGGCTGAAGCAGGGGACCTTGCTCCCTGTCTCTGTTACTCGTCACTTCTCTGCTCTTGCTCCCACACAAAACAAGGAGAAGAAAATTAATTGCTTTGTCTTTGCTTTTCCTCCTTTACAAGACCATCCGTGTGTTGAAGATGCTATGTAAGGAGGAGTCTACTTACATAGCCATCACTGGCCAGAATTCTATGCTTGTCATAAAGCAACCACAGAAGAGCGCAGGAAGCCTCTTGAACATACTTGACTCTCCTCTCTGCCTTCCTGGGAGTGGCTTCTGTCACCCCTCCCAGAAGGGGCCTGGGATGACCCATTTTGGGTAGAAGTATTTGTTACACCAAGAGTCACAGATGTGTGCTTCGTTCATGTTTTTAAAGTTTGTGTCCATTTCCGTAATATGTGTGGATGAGTGTAAAGGAAGATAAACATCAGCAATACCTCTCATGCCTTCACTCCCAAAAGATAATAATAGTATTGTTTATGTTCCTTTATATTGGCAGCGTAACCTTTTCCCCCAAACATACCCCTACCCTTAGGAGATCATGTCCACGTCCACATCCTTCCCTGTGGTCTAATCAGATCTACTTCTCTGCCACTGTGTCCCTTTCTTCTGGGCTCCCCCAGTTGCCAGCGGCTCAGTTCCCTGCCTCCATCCTTCTTTCCTTCTAATCGTGGATCCCTGGGTGGTATATAGCCCACTGTGCCAATCTGCATGTCCAGAACTTTCTGTGAGTCTGCACAGACATTTCACTCCCTCCTCAGCCAGAAGATGATGGTGATGCATGTGACCAGTTTCTTTCCTTTGGAGTGAGGGGTGAGGTGTAATTCTTGCTCCAGTCCCGAGAGTCAGTGCTCTTTGTGGGAGGCATTAAGGTATGTGTGTCAGACCAGCAATGATAGGCTCTGCTTCTAACCTTATGTGTCCTCTGCCCACCTCCAAGCACTGCCCACTCATCTGTACAGAAAACTGCAGAGAAGTCAGGGGTTTGGTTTGGAGACCCACTCAATCCCAGGTCCATCCCTAGGGACCTTCTAGAGGCAGACCAGTGTCCCACACTACTGGACCTCCTGCCCAGCCGGCGTGGCCCCTGGGTGCTTCAGTAGGACTAGAAAGAGAGCAACCTCAACGTTGTGCTGGTTTACAAAGGATGGCCACTAGTGACCATGTCTGCTGAACTCTGCCGCTCTTCACCATCTTCACTGTGACCCCCTCGGTCCCCAAAAAACAAAGAAAGGAAAATCCACCATGATTCCTATAGTCCAGCAAATGGAGGTTCAGAAAAGTGATATGTCTGGCTAGAGCCAGGACTGGAACCTAAGCAGCGTGGCTTCCGAGCGTGTGGCAGGTGCTTGACATAAGCAGAGAATATATACTGTTGCTCAGGAAATTGTGACAGCAGCATTAGACACTGTGGACACTACTGCACCTGTCCCATGTTCCCCTGGTGCAGGATCCAGCTCCTGAGGAGCCTGCAGGCTGGGGGAGGCGAGTACAGGTCCGCCACTCTGGGAGATGTGTGAAATCCTGTTCCTGAGCCGGCCGGGTTCTCTTTGAGTGTCCCGGCTGGCGTGTTTGCTAGTCACGAAACATGATCCATTCGCTGTATTTTAGGGTTCCCATCTGTCAGTGTCGGGGAGGTTGTCCTGGGGGGAGGGGTGCTCAGCACTTCATGGTGGGGTAGAGGGGTCTGTGGTTGGGGGCCTAGGGGTACTGAAAAATGGGAGATGCAGATCATGTTTCCACACACATAAGGTGTGCCAGGTCACTTTTGTTACTGTGTCTCTCAGTCTGTCTGATAAAGACATTGCCATGCAGGGGGCGGGGAAGGGACTAGTGTTTCTTTTTCAACCAGGGTTCAAGATTGTTCAGGGACTGAGCAGCTAAGGTTTGAACATTTAGGCTGTCTGGAATTCTCTACTGGTCATTGTGGGAGGGTGAGTGGCCTGGGAGCCAGAGAGATAGATGCAGGAGCCCTCCTTAGGCCCACTCATAGGATGCTGTTTGCCCGGGTCCTCACCTGTCCCTCTGGACTCTGCTGGTGGCGGAGAGAGAAGTGAAGGGCTATTGATCCACCTTCTCCTCTTGGGGAGGCCACAGCACACTCAAGGCTTTCTTTTTAAAAATGTATTAACCTGACCGTAAGCAGGCCCAGTTTAAAAATAAAAGTAAGAGGCTAAACAAGTGGGAGTGGAGGGCGGGGATAGCGTGAAGCCTTCAGAGAAGTCAAGGGCATGTGGAGGGCTCTTTTTCTCAGAGCACCTTTACGCTTCACACTGGATTCTAGGACCCCTGTGACCCTGTTCCGCTTCCCTGTGAGCCTGGTGGTTGTGGGTTTTTCCCCCCTCCTTTTTTGGGGGGGTGGGGCTTAGTCTATACGGTGGAAACTCTTCAACCCTCCACCCAAATGGTCCTCACAGAGTGCAGTGACAGCTTGCCATGAAAGCCTGCCTTGTTATCCCTGCTTGGGCACCCTGGCCACCTTCTTTGTCCCCCACTGTTTCTCAATAGTCCCAGCTCTAGCCTTTGCACAGCTGCTTCTCTCCTTCACTCACACACGCATGCACGCACACACAGGCACACACCAACCTCACCATGGTAGGCCTTAGCAACTCTCAGGTCTCATCTGGACCATGCTTCTTATTTACCTCCATAGTTCCCAGGAATAGCGTGGAGGCTAAAACCCAAGGAAGATCTGTCCTCCTGTCTTGGGTTTACTGCTGCGATGAAACCCATGACCAGATCAGCGTGAGGAGGAAAGGGTATATTTTTGGCTTACACTTCCACATCACTGTTCATCATCAAAGGACATCAAGACTGGAACTTAATAGGCAGGAACCTGGAGATGGTTGTGCAGAGGCCATGCTGCTTATTGGTTTGCTCTCTGTGGCTTCCTCAGTCTGCTTTCTTATAGATCCCAGGACTACCGGCCCAGGAATGGCACCACCCACGGTGGACTGGGCCCCTCCTCCATCAATCACTAGTTATAAAATGCCTTACAGCCAGATCTTATGAAGACATTTTTCTCAGCTGAGCTTTCCTCCTTTCAGATAACTCTAGATTGTGTCAAGTTGACGTAAAACTAGCCAGCACACTTTCCCTGTGTGTTTGTACTGTTATTGGAGATTGCCCACCAGCATTTGCCAACATGGGATCTCAGGAAATGCTTATGACCTTCAGGAATGTTGGCCAGGGTCTGCTCTTGTTGGTGCATTGATGAAGTTTGGGCAAAAGTGGAAGAAATAACATTGAAACCATAATTCCCTGTGCACCCCCCCCCAAAAAAAAAAACAACCAACAACTAGAATCTCACTATGTACCCTGTGTGTCCTGGAACTTGCTATGTAGACCAGGCTGGCTTTTAAACTCACAGTGATCTTCTTGCCTCTGCCCCTTAGTGCTAGGATTAAGGGTGTATACCACCACCCTCAGCTCCTTGCATCTTAAGGGCAGGTAAACTGTGAGGTTTTGGGAGGTTGCGAGGGCCATTTGCCAGTAGGCCAGGGAGTTTTGCATCTTAAGGGTAGCTGCTGCCTCACATGAGTCTCCCCCAGCTTGTTCCCTCTGGATGGAAAGACAGAAAGTACAGAGATTAGGAAGGATTTAGCCAGGTCTGGTTTTTATCCAGACCCCATTGTGGAAAGACGGTCAGTCAGGTGACAGGGTGGATATGCGCTCTTGAGTCTCAGCCTCCCTTGTTGGCTCACAGAGCAGCACTTCAGAAGGAAGGAGTCAGGAGACTCAGGTGGCTGCCTCAGAGCGCCACAGCCCTGGCAGTGGCGTCAGAACTCAGCCCCTGTGATTCATGCCCGGTTCTGCCCCATCTCTCAGGGGGCTGGGGTAATGTGAAAGCTGCCGTGTCTTGCACGGACCATGGAGGGCACTCTGCCCCTGGTTAGTCGGAAGGGTCATAAAGGCTTGTATGTGCCTCTGCTGGCTTCCCCATCTGTTTTTACCTCCTCCTTCCATATCGTTTTCCCTGCGTCTGAGATCACTTCAGACATTCCTCCTGTTCTCCCTCCCTCTTCCCTGCAAAGCCGCTGGGGCTCCCAGGAAGGTACCGGGGTGATGAAGCAGAATCTCCGCTGTTCTGAGAGCAACGTTCCATCATTTGTAGCTAAAAATAAAGTGTGTGCTCGCTTGTCTTTGCAGCAGATGTGTTTTCTTTTGGGGCTTTGAAGGGGTCATTTGTTCCTCCCCTCCTCCTCCACGAGAGTGATGAGTCCCACAACCTGGGCACACAAGGGGCTTGATGCTGCTCACCTGCTTTGAGCAGAGCTCTCAGGCCTCTACGAGGAAACTCTTCAGTAGTCTGAGCAGTGACCTCGGCACATGGCAGGAGTGTGTGGGGGTCGGGGCGTGTAAGATGGGGCATACACCCGACTCCCCTTGCTTACATGACTGCAGCCCAAAGGAGCCAGGCCACCTTTAGAGGACTTCCTTGGTGCGAGGTGTTTCTTTTTGATACCTGGAATGCACAGAGGCAAGGTAGAGAAAATTAACTTGTTCAGTTAATTTTGTAAATATTGACGGAGCAGAAGCTTTATGCCAAGTCACATGACAGGGACCTAAGCACTACCATAAAGCAACATGGCTGTGTCCCTTCTTAAAGGCACTTGTCCTCATTTCCTGGGGGCGGGGCGGGGAGAGGACATAAGTGTGAAGGTACAGAGCCGTGAGGTTCAGCTCCCCACCAGACCCTTCCAGAGTCTGCTGTGGAAGCTGAGCCACGTGTGCGAAGTTCTTTCCCCCCTTCTTAAGGACAGCCTCACCCTGCAGCCTTACGCTTACTGTGGTTAGACTGGGCTAGCACTTCACTTGGCTTTACCTCCTGGGTTAGCATGAGCCTCAGAGCTCTCCGTCCGGGTTCCAGCTGAAGCCCCCCAGAGGTTACGAAGCTTTCTCAGAGCCTCTAGGCAGACTCCTCGAGGGCCAAGATTTCTCGCTCTTCCCTCAGGCTGTTTAGAGCCGAGCCCCACCTGCATGAGAAGCTGCACAGAGCCACCTGTCTGCCCTCAGCACTTGCTTTTGAGAAATCTTTAATGTACTTTGCATTAGATACGTACAATATTAGGAACCTGGTAAACAAAGAAACAGATCACACCAGATGGTAGTAAGTAAAAGTGGTAACTGATATCTGAAGATATCAAACTTAAAAAGTACCTTTGTATGTGTGTGTGCCTATGCCATGGTGTGCGTGTGGAGGTAGAGGACAGTCTTCCATGCTGTTAGAGACACTATGTTAACTGCTATGGAGGCCGGGGCAGTGGCCTGTGAGATTGCGGGAGCTCTCATCCATTCTTTGCTCGCTGAGGGAGCATCAGGGCTTCAGGTGTGTGGCGTCTGTGTGGGGGCCTAGGGATCAGGTGCTTGGGTTAGTGCAACAAGTTCCCTTACCCACGAAGCCATAGCCTCTGTTCCTGCATGATTTTAACTCATTGTTAAAAACAGTACAAGGTCTTGCTGTTTGACCAAGGCTGATAGCCTACTCCTGGCTCAAGCAGTGCTGTTTTGCTTCAGCCTCTTGGGTAGCTCAGACTACAAGTTTGTGCCACCCTACCTAGTTCCAACCATGCTGTCTTAATCCAGAGCCCATAGGAGAGAATGTCCATGCACCACAGAAGCTGCTGCGTGAGTTGAAGGCGCGTAAGAAACTAGGTTGTCACTTGGACCCCAGGCAGCCCATTTGGGATCTTCTCGCACTGTTGTCATGATCTGATTTCAGGTACCTGTGAAAATGATGGCAATTGTAATTTGGAATTCCCTGTTGGCGCACAGCAGCTGGTCTGGATGTAGGAGGCTGGGGTGTCCGTGTGGGAACAAGCTGAGGCTTGTTAGGGGTGTCACTTTGTTCTGCCCTTTGTGTCACCAGGGAGAAGGGTGGGAGCAGAGAGCTACAGGAGCTATTTTTACATCGTTCACGTCATGTTCAGAATTACTAGATGTCTGTGGCTAGATCCCTGTTTGGCCTCAGCTGGGGAGAGAGCTCCCTCGGCTGCCTGTGCCCGCATGGGAACTTGAGCTCAACCCCACGGGTATATGTGTTGTTCTGAAGGCGGAGGAACCCAAAGTGACCGTGTAGTTACCCCGGGTCATTGGGAGTTGTCACACTAGGGCTTATATTTTCCATGGTTCTTCAGAATGCTGCTGGGGATGGGATGCCAGTGTGGGAGGCAGAAGCCATGTGCTCACCCATGGACTTACTCATTCAACAGATAGTCTTTCAGTGTGAGACACACCCTAGATGTCTTCCCAGGTATTTTCAGAGTGGAATAAAGTATTGTCTTTGAACAGTTTTATCCAGCTGATCATGTACAAGCCAGGCATGTGTGCCGGGCTCTGAGGGAGGGTCTGGCATGCAGGACATTTGTAGGAGGGACAGGACAGCAAAGCAAAAGAAGGGCCTTGGCCATTCAGGGTGGTTTGAGTCTCTTTCCTTCAGGAAGTGCTGAGTGGCCCAAGTTGGCTTAAAGAATTGGGGGTAGAGGTTTCAAGGGTGCACAGTTGGGTGGTTGGCTACTGAGTATCACATGTTCATACATGGCTGGCATGAGTGGTCAGAGCCATTACATACCTTTCTTTCTTTCTTTCTTTCTTTCTTTCTTTCTTTCTTTCTTTCTTTCTTTATTTATTTATTTATTTATTTATTTATTTGAGACAGGGTTTTACTGTGTAGCCTTGGCTGTCCTGGAACTGTCTGTCTCTAGACCAGGCTGGCCTGTCTCTGACTCCTGAGTGCTGAGATTAAAGGCGTGTGCCACTGCCACCCAGCTACATACTATTTTATTAATTACCCGATTTAATTTTTACCCAAAGAGTATATAGTGTGTGAAAAGTTTAGGGGGTTGGGGAGCGGTGTCTTATTCTTGTGATTCTAGCACTTGAAAGGGTGAGGCACAGGGATTGCAGTGAGTTCTAGACTAATTAGCCTTGGCTACTTAGTTGAAAACCAGCCATAGGCATGGGGGTATAGCTGTGTTAGAGCATTTGCCTAGTAGAGTCCTGTTTCAGTCCCCAGGACTCAGGTGAGAAAGAGAAAGAAAACAAAACTAAAAGTTTGACACCAGCATAGTTTGACGCCTTCCAGAGACAGCTAGATGGCCAGGGCCCTAGAGAGACCAGGCCAGAGTTGGTGTAAACAGCAGGGGTTACAGAAACCAGCTCCCTGACACTGTGGGTTCTAGTTTGGTTTATATAGCATGCGTGTGTTCGTGTGCGTGTATGCACACATGCACTGCAGCACATGCTTGTCGCTGGCACGGCATTATTTGCAGTGAGTATTCCAAATGTCAAGTTCCCCTTGACTTGAGCTGAGCAGATGAGACAAAATGGCAGACAGATTAGAAGGGGCTTGAGAAGCCTTTTAGGATTTGAAAACCGGACTTTGTTGACTTTGCAAAGCTGCTGAGCTGGCCCATCTGCAAAGAGGCAGGGGCATCTGCTTGGCATCAGTTGTCTCTGGGCTCGGGAGACTGCAGGCACTCTGGTACATGTATCTCCCCATCATGCATGGGGGCAAGCATATTTCTGAGCCTCTCAGGGGTGGAGCCCAGTCCCGTCCATGAGTGATGAAAGTATGGGTGGGGAGGGCTGGGAGCACAGGAGCTGGGCCCGCCTAGAGCTTCAGGGGTTTAGGTAGGTCTCCAAGGAGAGTGAGTGTGTGTGTGTGTGTGTGTGTGTGTGTGTGTGTGTGTGTGTGTGTGTGTGTGTGTGTGCGTGCGAGAGAGAGAGAGAGAGAGAGAGAGAGAGAGAGAATTGTGCTTGTTGAATCTCATAAGTATTTGCTGAACCTTTGCCAAGGTCCCATAGGTGAAAGGAAAGAAGACGGCCTTACTATATCCTGAACTGTAGAACGGACCAAGAGAGGTGAGAAAGTTAAAGTCACCAAAGACACAGAAATCTCTGCTAAGAACTTGAAGTGTCAGTGCCAGGGGAGCCAGAGGGTTCATTTGTTCCCTTTTTTCTGTAGATGTAGTAGTAAAAGCTCAGAGAGGTGAAACCGTGGGTCCAGAGCTGCATGGGAAGTGGTAAGGTCGGAATTTGAGCTTGCCTTTTTGGTTTGCAGCTCATACTTGTCTCATGACATCATATTGGCTTCTGCTCTCAGTCCTCTCTCTTCATAGATTCATTTCTCATTTCTCCTGCTCTTCCTCCAACTGCTTCCTCTTCCTGCCTGGAATCCCTCCGTGGGTGCTGCCTCATCCAGCCTGGGAGAAACAGGAAGAGTATAGGGTCTTAGCAAGAACTCAGTCCCTTGCTGCTTCTGTGACACCTCCCAGGGATAGAACTTTTCTTACAGGACAGTGCCTGCCGCCTTGTCTCCTAATGACAGGCAGAAACATTTCACACCTTATCGTGCCTCTCAAAAAGAACTCATGGAGTTGGGTTTTGGGGCTGTGGGAAGATGCTCTTTAAAAGGCCTGGAACTCCTCTGCCAGTGACAGTCAAGTTGCAGGACATATGGTCCTTAGCTCAAGCCCCGATTTACACCCCCCCACCCCCCACTCCCCCAGCAGCCAGGTGGACCACCATGGCCTGGTGCTAGATGACACCTTAGGCACAAGTGCCTTTTGTTCCCAGGAAGCCCTGTTTTCTCTAGAAGCATCTGGGAGAAGCAGTAGCTCTGATAATGATTGTGCTGGAGGCATCACTGTATGAGGAGGTGGGGTAGAGACCAGGAGGGGCTGGTGCCTGACAGCAGCCAGCTCACATGGCTGTACTTCCAAAGCAAGGTGCTTCCTTTCTTGATAGAGCTCCCTACTACAGGAGCTGACTCTTGTGTCCCAATGTCATACAAAGAGCAGAGCTGGTGAGTTCCTCGCAGCAGGGCCATCATTGTCTTAGCTCCGAGAGCTGCGTCTGGCGCCCAGTCATTTCTGGGTGGTAGCAGCCCTGTCAGCCTGCTGCTGTGCAGCTTGGGTCAGCTGACCAGCTGATCCTCCTGTTCTTCCAGGTTCAGAGCAACAGAATGAAATTTAACAGGTGTGAATATAAAGTCCTGTATGTGGGTAAAAAAATCAGCATAATGGTCGTAGGGTAAGGAAGAATGCCTTTAATAGTGAGCTCGAGAATGTGACAGTCAGATCCACCTGATAGTTCACTCTTTGTGTCAACAATTGGTTACCATCGAAAGAAAACGACACGGACTTGCTGTATAATGTCATATTCACAAGGAGATTGATGATGTTGTTATTGCCAAAGATTATTAGTAGCTATGTGTTTTATCTGTGTGAGGTCTCCATCTTTAAGTCGCCATTGAGGGGTGGTGTCTGGTCCCCCCTTTTCAGGAGATGATTTGCCTAGCGTTACTCGGTGCAAAACACAGGACCAAATGAACCCAGGCAGACCAAGAACTTGCCTTGGCTGGAACAACCCAAGGTGGTGATGGTAAAGATCCTGAGTGGAGAGATGCTGAAGGAAATGATGGCACCCAGCCCTGAGGCAGCTTTAGCAATACCTGCCTTTTATCTGTGCCAGGCCCAATTCCAGACAGTTTTTTGTTTGATGACTCTCTTATTGTCCCTATTTTTCAGACAGGGAAATTCAGGCATGGGGAGGCTAAGTTAAATAATTTGTCTACAATGAGACTGCTTGTACAAGGCCGATCTGGGGTTCAGGCTGGAGCACAAGGTTTGGAACTCTTACTGGCAGACTTAAGAGGGTGCAGCATTAAGAGGGTACAGTCGGTCAGGCTGGAGAGCTCTGACTGCCTTGTTCTTCAGGATGGGGGCTCTTCTGCTTAGACTCAGGGCAGAGCCACAGCCTGAGTATAGATGTTAAAGGGAGAGGCTATGCGTCACCTCAGTGGACACCAGATGGCCACAGAGCAGGCTCCCTGTTGGTGGCAGTGAACTCCCTGTTGCCAGGTGACTGCCCACAACTAGTCTTGCCCGTGGAGGCAAGAGGGCAACATCTCGCCCCTCAAGAGTCCTTTATAGGATATAAAGGTCTCCAGGACCTCCTGTGTAGCTGGCTGGCTTCCAGTGCTTTGCTGAGGATCAGACCTTCATTACTTGCAGGTGGTAGTGTGTTCCACGGTGGTGGTGACCCCCATGGGTCACTGCAGGGGAAGTGACTGGCTCTTCGCTGGGTCCAGCTTGGCTATGTTAAGAAGCACTGGTTGTCAGGTCCTACAGAATGCTGACAATGAGGCCTGGGAACAATGTTGTGTAGGAGGCGGTGTGTGTTTGCTTGCCTCCTGACCTGAGTGACATGCTTTATTTGTCCCTTTTGGTCCCCAGTGAACACTTAGCCAGGCCCTGAATGCCTTTGACTCTCAGTTAGGAGCTGCAGCTTTTGCTGTGGGCCAAGTGGACAGTCATCTGATCTGGGTTCTTCTTCCTAGGCTGGGGTGAGCAGGGGGTCTTAATGTTCTTGAAGCCCTTGTCAGGGAGCCTCAGTAACCCTCACCTCCTTACCTGTTTAGTGTGGAGAGACAGGGAGGAGATGATATACCTCACTGCAAGTCTGACTATAATTAGCCTCTGGTGACTTGAACTGTGTGTTGAAGGGGCCTTGAGAATTTCCTGTGTAGCCAAGTTGTCTTATGGATGAGGAAACAAGGCCCAGATTGGCAGCTTCATCTGGCCAGGGTGTGTCTCAGGTTATTGGTGGCAGTCCAGGTCTAGAGCTGAGGCTGCTGGCCTTGCCACAGGTCTCTGTGGCACTGGTGCGTCTTATTGCTGCTCTTGCTTTTCCTACCAGGTGGATGAAAGTGACTCTGACTGCCACTTAGGGTTCTTTCCCTTGCTGCTCCTGTCACCCTGCATGGCTGCTGATACCTGGTTATCTCAGCTGCCATTTTCTTTATCTTGCAGGAAAGGATCACAGGCTTGACTAGGTGGCCATGGGGTCGTGTCTTGCTCAGGAGCTGTGTGGTCTTGGGGGAGGTTGACTCACCTTTCTGAACCCTGGTGTGTCACTGGGTAGGGTTGGAATGATAACGATTCAACTACCCTCACCTCTGACTGTAGCTTTCATGCAAGTGTGCAGGCCTCTCTGACTTAGGGTTGGAGGCTCGGGAGAGTGTAGGCACCATGGGAGAGCCCCAGATGGGAGGTACAAAGGACCCCACCATCCTTCACCATGCCTCTGCCACTTCTTTTTCTGCCTTGGTGCTGTGGGCACAAACATTGTCTTCCTTGGTTAAGGTTGCCTGTGGGTGTATGAGCAGGTACTACTGCTCCAGCCGATTGGCAAGGCCTTGGACAGAATAACAGCTGGGCACAGGCAAGAGCCAAATCCTCTGTGTAACCTGTAGCTTGAATTCCATCCTGTTCTTAGCCTGGGACACCCTACCCTACATTAGGTCACAGGTATGGGGTGGAGGTGGCCACCGAGCATTGGCTTCAGTGTCTTCATGTCACTGCCATGTCAGCTGTTCACATGGTTGTCATTCTTTGTTTTTTGCTTTGGCTGTGAAGTTACATTATTTTCTGAACTAAGCCTGTTTTATATAAACTGAACCCAACTATTATGATCATGAAGGGCAAGCCTTTACTCTTCTTTCTTAACATAGGGATATCCTAGGCCAACCATGGCATCTGCACCTGGTTTGAACAGAATTTGTGTATGCATGCACACACGTGTATAGTGTAACATGGATGTGTCCAGATAATAGGCCAGTGTCCTTTTTAGAAAATTGATTTATTTTATACATGTGGGTGTTTTGTCTGCATGTATGGCTGTATGCCACATGTGTGCCTGGTGTCTAAAGAAGCTCAAAGAGAGTGTCAGTCAGGTCCCTGGGACTGGACTTACAGATGGCTGTGGGCTGCCATGTAGTTTGGAGAACCTGGGTCCAGAAGAGCAAGCAGCTAGTGTTCCTAACCACTGAGCATCTCTTCAGCATCTTTCTAATCAGGTATGTAACTGTAGTTTCTATGTTGATGATGTTACATGCAGATAGTATCAGGTTGGGACATGAGCTTATACCATGCTCACACAGATAAAATGGTTTGTGTTTAGAGTGAGGACATATTCAAGGATTTCATGTTTAAAAGCACTTGGAGTGATTTCTGGGTGGTTATGCCCTTGAGAGTTAGACTCCGAAAGGATACACACACACACACACACCCATAAGGTTGGAGCTGATTGTTGTACTGAGATTTCAGCTGTGTCAGCAGGTGAAGCCTGTGAAGCCTCACCTTGTGGGTGACAGACAGGGAGCACTGAGAGCCTCTGATGGGTCTTGTGGAAAATGACTGGATAGGAGTGAGGGTCCACTTCCTCTCCCTAGTTTGGAGTGCAAATATGGGGAGGTGGTGGGGCAGGGTAATGATGAGATTGCTGTCTTACCTTGATTCCTTGCTGCCAGGCAGAGTTCTGGGAAGGTCCCTGCCAAGACCGGTTGACTGATAGCTGGACCCCTGAGGTAGAAAGCTGTCCTTTTTTGGTATCCCTTATAGAGCTTGGATCTCCTTGAGTCTTGTTCAGCTCCTCTGTAGCTTGAGCCCTGGTTTGAGCCTAGGGACCTGAGTAGGAGGCCGAGACCCTGACAGTGGCCCTTGTGGGGGTGAGTTCAGCCTGGCCAGCCTTCTGCCACATCCTAAAGCTAAGTCAGTATTGATTGCGCAGGAGGCTGAGGCTGTCACACAGTAATCCTCGCTGTGAAGCGGGCATGCTCCTTGAAGGAAGGAAGGGAGTACAGTGTTTTCTGTCCCCAGTCTCACACGCCTTCAAAAACGCACCTTGATTTAGGATTCAGCTTTTTGCAGCATATTTTAAAATGTCAGAAAGATAAATATACAGCCTTCTTAATGTGTCTGCTCTGAACAGAGCTTTAAAAAAGGATGCCATTCAGCCTCAGGGTCATAGGCTGTTCAGCGCCCTCTCCTCCTCCCTTGCCATGGGTGATCTGGCCACCTTCCCCAGGGTGGTATTTTGGTAGGGAGGAGAGAACAGAGGTAGACTGGCCTCTTCCTAGTCTAGAACACGCGTATTGTTTGCCTAGTTCTAAGGTCGGTAGAGCTGTGTAGTTCCTGGAATGCATCTGGGAAATCTGCTGTTAGACTTCCAGAACAGACACTGGCTTCTAGTAACTTCCACTGAGATAAATACTCTCCTCGCTTGGAGTGAAAACTTTAGCCAGAGAATCAGAAGGAAGTTGCTGGCTCTGGCCCGCCTGCCCTATCAGAGATTGGCTCTCCACTCACCTGTGCTGAGAGAGAAGCCAGGGTGAGGGGAGGCTGTGTTAGGTCGGCAGGCCAGAGCTAAGATCAGGTGGGTGTGATGCCATTAGTGAAGGTGCCACTGGAAGTTGAATAAGGCTGCATATTGGTACTGGAGATCAGATCCAGGGCTCCTCACATGCTAGGCAAGTATGCCTTATCCTCAGGTCCCTTCTGATGTTTTTACTTTGAGACAAATCTCATTATCTAGGCTGGCCTTAAACTCCCTTTGCAGCCCAAGCTGGTCTTGACCTCACTGTCCTCCTGCCCAAACCTGAGTAGCTTGGATAGCACATCTACACTACTGGGCCTGTCGTTGTATAAGGATTTTTATAAAGATGCCCTGGCAGCTTTGCTGGGACACTGAGGAGAAAGGAAGTAATACTCACGTGTGTTTAGCCTGAGGTCCCTCCACAGGTGAGGAAATGGAGGCCCAGTAAAGGACATGACTTGGCCAGGGTTGCACAATCCTTGTGGTCCTGGGAGCTTTCCCAGGGTAACCCATTGTCTCTTCCACCTGAGGCTGGGCAGGGAATGTAAAACCCTGATATTAGCATGGGAGCAAGGCTCTGCCAGGAAGCTAGAGTGGACCACACTGGGCCACGTGGTTCTGATCTGTGCTCACTGTCCCCCCAATAGGCCAGGAGGTGAAACAACCACTCCTGTGTGATCTGCTTGAACTACCACTGGGAAAAGCCCCATTCCCCCCAGTCGCTGTTCCTCTTTCCCCCAGATTATCTTTGAGGATCATAACATTTATCCTGAGCCTTATTATAAGAGACTGTCTCGTGTTTAAAAAGAACTGCTGGCTTCCAGGACTATATTTGGTGTATGGAAGTCGTTTGCATGTAAATGTGCTTAAAGGATAACAGCTTTTGTTAAGATGGAGCCCTGGCCAGAGGGGCACAGGAGTGGACAGGGAGGGGTCAGAGGCTGCCTACATGGGACAGTTGAGTTGGAGCCTTCAAGCTTTTTGGAGCCATGTCCTTTTCTTCAGAGACAATTGCAAACCAGGATAAACTAGTGCTTCAGAATTCATAGAAAATGTTTCTTATCACAACGTCATAATCGTTATGACTCAGAAAAGTGAAATTGCCATTCCTCTTTGCCTGCCCTCACTCTCGCTGCCTGCCGAGTCCCCAGCAGCAGCTGCAGAATCTGTTAAAAAGAGAGAGAAGGAAAGAAAAAGGGAGAAATCCAAGGCAATGCTTTATTTATGTTAGCGGCTACATTTGACTTGAAAATTCTGTCCCCTGAGCCTTGAGGTCAGCACATTACAAGTGATTGATGGCTGTCAGGAGCAAGCCAGGTGGCAAATTGCAGCAGGGGAAGTGGACAGATGATGCTGTGGCTTTCAGGGGCTTAGCAGACCCTGAGCTTTGAAAGGAACACAGCTGAAAACAAAAGCAGATGGACATCTCAGCTTTGGCCCCTTCCCCTTTCTCTTCCTTTTCCTTTCCCCTCCCTTTGGTATTAAGCATTAAGAAGTGAGGGAAGGGGTACTCAAACCATTGCAGTCTCCCAGAATGTATCATTTAGGCGTGTGACACTATCATGAGATCTTAAATATATTGGGCCTAAGATAACTAATCTCCAACCCTAGCACTCTATGTCTTAGCCTAGAAACAGGAGGCCTGGCTCTTTCCTCGGGTTCCCTGTCTCAGAGATGTCTTGGATGCCCTCACTTCCCAGCCCCATTGCTGATCTCTGTAGGACTCTTCTCTACACTTGCTGCCTCATAGATTGGGTTATTTAGGATTATGTTTCCAGTGGGCTTTCTGGCTAATCCTTGTGTATTTTCTGTGGTGGAAACAAATGGTCTCAGGCCCACAGACCTGTTTATAGACAGGGAGACACGGAAATGATGGAGGGCTTTGAATTTTAAACATTAGCTAATGAAATTGCAGACGAGGGCGCTGGATGGAACAGCCCCGGTATTCCCATGGACTGTGTCTTAGGAGAAGAGAGTGCAGCCTAGTATAGGGACAGGGAGGTCCACAGACCTCAGTGGAGTCTGTGTCAAGTGTCTCTGAGTGGCAGAAGAGAGAAAGAGCTCTGATGTTTGCCAGGGAACCTGGCATGGTTAAATAGAGGATCAAAGCAGGGTCAGAAGGACACGATTGGGTGCTGTGTCAAGGCTGGTGAACCTGGTGTCTGCAGAGTTCAGGATGGCCAGGAAAAGGAGGCTGGCTTCACTGAAAGCAGACAGGGAGGCAGGAAGGTGTTCCAAGTAGCTTCTGGGCGAGGCTAGAATCTTTTTCCCGGGGAATGGGCTGCAGTTCGTCATTTCCTCTGCCTCTGCCTCCCCCGCATTGCCGTGCAGCGCAAAGCACAGTTGTGTGGAGATGGGACTGGCTGTTCATTCATCCGCTAATTGTTTTGATAAGAAACTCTAATTATCCACTGTGATCATCAGATTACCCTGGCTCCGGGAGGGAGACACTAGAGTTTGAGCTGCTGCCTTTGCTGCCACCACCACCCCTGGTCCCTGCCAAAAGGATCCTTCTAGTATCCGGGCCACCATGTCCATTTCTGGCTGGGAAAGTATCATAGGTTGTTGTTGGTGGGCTCTGCCTGCGCAGTCAACCCGAGAGCGAGCACAACCTGCTGGTGTCAAGCAGGATTCTCCTTTTGATTATCTTCGCCTCGCTGTGTTAAATCCACAGATAGGTCTAGGGACCTCAACCTTTGGAGAGGAGCGAGGGGGGAAACAGGAAACAGGAAAACACAATAGCGCCTCTACTGAATTGGCGTCAGCACTGAGACAGACTCACTTGCCTTTTTATACTGTTTGATTAAATTCTACTTCCATGTGATTTTCATATAAAAGAGCAATAGGCAAAAAACAACCAGGAGGGCAGATTATAAATTAATCCAATAATTGAATTCCTCAGCAGAGGTAATGGGGAGTGATGGCATGGTAATTGATCTGATATGGGTTTTCACAGAAGTGGGAGCTACAGCACAAAAAGGATCTCGTCTTGGGAGGAGGGATTGTGACCAGATATGTTATATCCCTGATACTTTGGCCTTTGACAAGCTTTGGTGTGGTGAGTCTGACCTTGCTGGTAGGAGACATGTTTTTCCCCTCCTCTCCTGTCTTCATCATTCAAGCAGGTATCAGTGGAGCCCAGGGAAGATGATGAGTAGCGATGTTTCAGACAGAAGTGGGATGCTGAACTGTCCTGTGGCTCACAGCTCTCATCTGTGGGGTCTGACTGGGATCTGTAGGCATGGGAAGTAATGTGATGGAAATGCCATAGAGCATTGTGCAGTCCGTGCTGGCGTTGTCCTCACACTACTACAAGGCTCTGGTCCTGCCCACCCTTTTGACTGTGCCGTTCTCAAGGTGGATGTGTACCAGGGGATACCAATTTCCTTACAATTCTCACCTCTGAAGCTTCTTAATTCTGAGCCTCATTCTCCCAACTAAAGTGCAAAGCCAGAGATCCGAAATGTAGAACTTCTCAGGGCATTGCAGCAGGACACACCACTGCCCCATTAGCACCCTGCTTTTGACCTACTCCTAAGACCTGAAGCTTTCCCGAAAGGGTTGGGGCATGGTAGAAAATGCAACCATCTGGTAAATTCTGTATATGAGCCTCTCTGTTCACCCCCAGAGGGACTGTGCCAGGGCCTTGGTGTTGGAGTACCATATGGATAGGAAACTGGAGTTTGCAGGCTTTCCAGGGTATGTCCAGGAATGGACTCAGTCTTCAGGGGCTACTCTTCAGTTTTTAAGCTGTGGGATCCCTAAGTAAACCGCATTTCAGGGATGTGAATCTGGTCAATATTGCCCTAAGCATATTAGCATTAAAGAGGTTGAATTGGGCATTGGGCTATGCCAGGAACTGTCTAAGAGGGACTACTCTCCTCCCCGCTTACTTTCTGATTGGTGGTGGTTTTTTTTTTTTTTGGGGGTGTGTGTGTGTGTGTGTGTGTGTGTGTGTGTGTGTGTGTGTGTGTAGACAAGGTCTCACTCTATAGCCCTAACTGTCCTGGAACTTGCTCTGTAGACCAGGCTAGCCTTGAACTCAACAGAGATCCACCTGCTTCTGCCTTCCTAAGTTTTGGGATTAAAGGTGTGCACCACCATGCCCAGCTGTAGTGGGGTTGGTCTGTGGCCTCAAAAACTCTTGAAGGAGTCCATTTCCATGCAGGGTTTCTTGACTGGAAGGCTTTCTGCATTTGGAAGATGACTCATGCATTGCTGGGAGGCCAACACACCTGGTTTGAGAGACCAGTGCTCTTGGCCACTAACTCTGGGCAGCAGATTTCACCCCGGTTCCTGCATTCTCCATCTGTATGATGGGATTTATTAAAATACATTCTCTACAAATGCTTGAGGAGTACATTAGGTATTTTATTGTAAAATGCTTAGGGTAAGCTGGTGCATGCTGGCTATAAATGACATTTTTTTCAGTCTCGTTTGAAGAGGACACATAGATCTGAGTGTTGCATGACCCCTAACACTGAGCTAAAATAGACCCACATTAACCTGATGGGGGAGGCCCCTGCTTTGCTGGTTCTCTGCCCCCGTTCCCCCAACCTTTAACAGGCTTTTCAGCCTTGCTTTAAGGGGATAAGAGCTGAGCCACCTGTTAAAAGTCTGACAGCAGAGCACCCATTTAATCGTAGCACTCTCGAGGCAGAGGCAGGTGATTTCCATGAGTTCGAGGCCAGCCTGGTCTACACAGTGAGTTCCCAGGACAGCCAGGTCTACACAGAGAACCCCTGTGGGTTCTTGACAGTCAAAACTGGAGGTCAGAACCTGTTGCTCTCTTTAGGGTCAGTCCTTTCTAGATCTGGAAAAGTAGCTGTTTTGTGAATCCAGACCAGCTTTCAAGCCAAGCACCTCCTTCTCTGCCCTTTGCTTGCCTGGGGGCTGAGACAGGAACAGGGCTGCTTGCCTGTTGGGACAGGGTCTAGCTGGCAGGCCAGGGCAGAAGTGGGAACACCACCTTCTAGGGAAGATAGGGAGCCTCCTTCCACAAGCAGGACTCTGGCATCTTGTCTAGCTGGAGGAACTGGTTTCTAGGACTTGGCTCCTAGGCTAACCTGCTGGAGGGGTCCTGGGACAGAGAAGCCAGGGGCTGAGACTTGGATATGGCTGTTTTTCTGAGCTGTTTACTTTCTCCTTTTGAGTAAAGGCACCTATTAACTGTGTATCTCTTGGTCTTTTACAAAGCTAATTAAACCCTTCAGGCAGAGTTTTAGGGCCTAGAATTCTTTACTTTCCCAACCATTGTCTTTTTGGTGTGCTGGGAGTTTAATTGTCTTGCTTAGAGGGCTGATCTTTGAGCTGGGAAGGAGAATGGAGGACTCTGTACTTCTTCCTCCTCTGTCTGTCTAGGATGGACCTAATAGGCCTGCCTTTTCTGTCCCACCTTCTTCTCTCCTTCCCCCTGGAAGTATCTCTTGAGGTTAGTGACAGTGGGTCTTCATATTCAGGTTAGTGTAAGTCCATCTTAGCCTGATGTCAAAGAGAGGTGCATTAGAGAGCCTGTGTGCCCCTTCAGTAAGACTGAAGCACAGTTTTGGGGGCCATTGATCTCAAGGTGTCTGCTGTGTCAGTTCTCTGGATTTGCAGAGGCTGCCATCATACCAGCTGGCTTAACCCTCGGGGCAGAAGTAGGTTGTTGGTTTTTCCTGAGCCTTGGTTGGCTTGGGGTCAGGGACAGTTGTTGCAGACCTCTGGAGACCTAGTCGTTCAGTTCCCCCACTCTTCATGGATGAAGAGAGCTCCCTTCTGCATTCCTGTAGTGGTTGCCCTGTGTTTCCATGTGACCTGGCCAGGCCTGGTGGAGTTGAGTGTCATCTCCAGTGTTTTTCTTGGTGTATTGTAATGCAAGATGGTGGCAATAGAAGGAGCAAGCTGTCTGGAGGGTCCTGCAGGGACTGGCTGGTGCCTCAGGAACAATTGAGTGGTATGCACAGAAGAGGGATGTTTGACTGCTGCTCAGCTTTTTGTTTTAAACCTATCTACTGGCCATGGCCTTGG
This sequence comes from Ondatra zibethicus, assembly GCA_004026605.1. Classification (NCBI taxonomy): domain Eukaryota; kingdom Metazoa; phylum Chordata; class Mammalia; order Rodentia; family Cricetidae; genus Ondatra; species Ondatra zibethicus. The sequence continues at coordinate 617,866 of PVIU01000018.1, read as the reverse complement.
TCACCCCAGATCAGCCAGATTCTCTAGTTCTCCATTCTGTTTACTGCCACAAACTGTGCTGTCCTTTGCCACATGGCCTGCCTGGCCCAGCCACAGACAGGGACAGGAGGAGTAATAGCAGAGACTGGGAACAAACCAGAATCACCTCATTCAGTGCTCTCATAAATTGGACCTTGAAAGGTTGCGGTCAGAGCCATAGGGTCCTATCTCCCCATTCACTGCATGCCAAGGCTGACTTACTTTCCAGTCTTGAATTTGGAATGGACAAGGTAGAGTGGTTTGTCTTCTATTTTTCTAACCCCTTCTCAGCCTACTTCCTGCTTTGCTTCTGCAAGCCAGCAGTGCATGAAACATGGCCTTCCTTGCTCAGCCACCTTCCCTGACTGGCTAAGGCTTCTGCTATTCCCCACTGCAGAGGACTTATTACCTATTTTGACCACGATGAACCTCAGCTCTGTGTTCTTCATATTGCCCTAAATTCTAGAAGACACTCAGGTCTGAGGGAACACTGCCGGGCTCCAAGGGCTTTCCTTCTACCTATTAACACACCCCTTAGCTTGCTGAATACCCATTCCTCTGCTCTCCACCAAAGGAAACTTGAGATCCACACAGGTGGAGAACTCTCAGACTCTGGCTTGAGAGCCACACTGCTGTCAGTGCAGGTTCATCTGGCAGATACTCCATAGCTGTGGGCTGCTCTGCAATGCAGAGAGCTTTCAGGGTTACCATGGGCTGTGGGGCATGGAGCCTGGGACAGGCCATGGGAAGCACACAGAGCCTGTTTGATGGCCCCACTTTTGCTCTTAGTGTCCTTTTGTAGAAGCTAGAATCACTGCTACCAGAGTTCCCCTCTAAAAGAGATCTGAACCCGCCAGACAACATCTGCCATCTTGGGAAATGCCCCATTCTTTAGGGTGAAGCCCTCCATACTCTTTCGAGAAGCCTCTAGGGTCCTGAGGTGAGTATCTTTTCCCAGAACACCTCTCTCTCCAGCATGATAGGTCTCAGTAGAATTTACTCAGTATTTTACTGTGCCTTTGCACATGAGGTTCCTCCTGCCTGGTGTAGCCTTGTTCCTGCTTAAAGGACAGCTTTCTCTCTATAGCTGACTACAGGGCATTGCCTCCCTCCTCACTGGTTGAATGCTTCCTGTCTGCCAGGCACCGTGCTGACCACAGGGCTTTCCCAGACAGCCTCTTGAGCTGGCTTGTGTGCATGCTTGGTCCGCCATTCTGCTCTCTCCTTACCTTCCATTTCTCTTCTCTGTCTACTGCAGGGTAGCCAAGGACAGCTTCCTAAGTGACTGATACTTGTCAGGTCCCTAGTGTTAGTTTACAGCCTGCTTGCACTCACCTTTCTCTTTGGTTTCTTTGAAGCTGGTCATCCCTGCTCCCGGTCTTTTTCCCTAGAAGTACCAATATCCTTCCTTTAGTGGGACTTAGTCCCTCCATTTGAAAACCCAATTCACCTCTCAAGGTTGTCCTCTTCCCCCAAGGCATGAAGCAAGTGACTGTCGTGAAATTAGTATGCAGGGTGCTGCATTGTAGGAGGGTTGCATGGCTCTTCTGTCCAAACTTGAGGTAAAGGCTCCAGATAAGACCTTGAAGCTAGTGTCTCCGGCATTTGTCCCTAGGATTCCATCCACCCAGGCTACCTGCCTCCTTCAAAGAGAAGAGGCCAACAAAAGAACAATAAAAATACCGGAAATACCATGTCTTAGATGCATTTTTCTCTTTCTTCCTTCAGGACCCCCCCCCCTTTTTTAAACAACCTAATAAATCGGGAGCCAAACCCGCTTCTGGCCATTTTCCTGGAGGTAGTCATTGTCTTCTTGGAAGCTGGCGCCGGCTTGGAGGGTCGGGTTGATTATTAACAGATTACAATGCAGAGGCATTGTAGCACAGGTAGTGGGGTTGCATTGGGGCTGAGGGCACACCCCAAGTGGGCTGTGTCAGGAGCTTTCTCTTCCCTCAGGAGAGCCTCTTTGCTGTGGCTGCCCCATTTTAGTAAGTTTGCAAGTTTTGTCTATGAAAGGAGCTCACCCTGGTCCTGGCTTTCCTTCCCCTCCACCCATCAGCAGCAACTGTTTTTAGCACACAGGCAGTGTCAGTGACAGGAAACCTGGGAGGGCAGCAGGTGCTGCTTGCAGTCCTGTTCCTGCAGCGTGACCTACCAGGCATGGGCATGGGGCCCATCACTGAGAAGGGAGTGAGAGGGGAGCCAGCTCCTGGGAGCCCTGCTTCTTTCATGTGCTAGTTTGGAGTGAGGAAGCAGCCTTTACTTCTCTGGTTTGTCACAGAGAACGGGACAACAGTACCATCTTACTGCTTGTTTGGATGCTCCGGTCCTTCCCTGCTGGGTGTGCTCTGCTGCCACTGAAGTGGTAGTCTCAGACTTCAGCCTGCTCATACACAGAATAAGAACACCAGCCCACTGTGAATGAATCATGGGGGTCGTCATGCCTTGTATGTTGTCCCCCTCGTCTCCCTGTCAGTACAGTCGAAGGGCGTTCAACTGCATGTGTGCTGTTAGTCATCAGGCAGCATGTGGAGGTCCTGAGAGATGTCACCACCTCCAGCCTAGCGAGACCAGGGTGGCCCCTCGGCTGGCAGCCCTGTGTGCTGCTTGTTCCTTCCCTGGATGGCAGACTCTGCGGAGCTACTTGGAAAGCTCTCTCTCCCCAGCTCCACCCACCCAAACTCTGGGGGTGTGAAGATGAACTGGTGTGACTATAGCTTGGTGTTTTGGTGTCTGTGAGAAAAGCGGAATTGGCTCAAGCTGCTTTCTCAGTTAAGGGGATTTAAGAAGAAGGAGAAAGAAATTAATCCTACCCTGGTGATCAATCTGACACCTTCCCTTTGAGCCCCAGATGGCTGGTTGGGGTAGAAAGTTGGCCACGGCTGTTGTTAGGGAACTGAATGGTGTATCTATCTCTGTACATTGGAAATTGTGGCTCTCAGTTTGTGTGTGTGTGCGCGCGCGCGTGCGCGCGCATGCATGCATGTGTTTAATCCCAGAAGGTTCCCGTTGGTAAATGTCATCCTTGAAGGAGGTGTCATGTAACCCTCCCTGAAGTCGTGGTCATTTGCCTTAGTTGAGCCTCTCTCACCTCTTTTTTTTTTTTTTTTTTTTTTTTTACTTCCTGGAAGGGGTCTGAGTTAGGTAGGTGGTTTAGAAGTTGAAACACAGGTGGAGCTTTCCCCTTACAAACAAGGTTAGAGGAAGCTCAGGAAGTGGAAGGCAGCTCTCTCCCTGTTCCTCCCCTGTCACAGCCACTAGCCTTGACAAATACTGTCCAGGTCTACACTTGTGACTCTGTTCTGATGTCTTGTCTTTGGATAAATATGCTTCCAGCTATTCATAATTATGCCTTAATGGCTGCATAAGGTTTTATTGAACCATTTCCTTATTGGCTGATCCTTCCTGCCCTTCCCTACCATCCTGTTCCTATACACAACCTCACAGAGAACAGCTTTGCATTTCAGTCTTGATGGTTTCCTTGGTAAATTCCCAGAAGTGAAATTACTGGATGAAGAAGGATGGGCTCATTTTGAGACCCTTGACTTATTTTGCCAAGTTACTTTTTGAAAGGTTATCTTCATTTATGCTGATGCGAGCAGTACATAAATGACTTAGCCCAGCGGTTGTTGTTGACTGTTGTTTTTTGCTCTTTTGGGGGATCCATTACCCAGCTCCCAAATAAATCACACATGAAATCTTATTCTTTGTTATAAATGCCCAGCCTTAGCTTGGCTTGTTTCTTGCTTGCTTTCTTTAAATTTATCCTGTCTACCTTTTTTCCTTTTCTTACTTCTGTGTATCTTACTTTCACTCTTACTCTCTGACTGCCTGTGTGGCTGGCCCCTGATGTCCTCTCCCCTTCTTTTCTCTTGCTTCTTCTTCCTCTTCCAGATTTCTCCTTCTATGTATCCTCTCTGCCTGCCAGTCCCACCTCTCCTTTCTCCTGCTTCACTATTGTCCATTCAGCTCTTTATTAGGCCATCAGGTGTTTTAGACAGGCAAAGACTCACAACTTCACAGAGTTAAACAGATGCAGCATAAACAAAAGCAAAACATCTTTATATCTTTAAACAAATGTTCTAGAGCATAAGCAAATCTAATACACCTTAAAATGATATTCCTTAACACCAACTATACCTTTACCACACTGGGGATTTTATTTTTTCATTTTTAAAAGTTTTTACTCTAGATGAACAAATTCTGGCTGTTCATACAGCGTTACAGCTCTAGCCTCCCTGCTTTTTGCACTAACATCCCAGCGCAGTATTGCCTGCTTGTGCTCCGCTTGCTGCCAAGTGGTGTGCGATGAACTCTTTCCGTCCCCCAACTACTAGGACTCTAAGCTGCGTGAGTAAGAAGGGGTCACAGGTAGACCACATATGACCTCGATCCATTGCGCAGAAGCAGGATGGCTGCCTGTGCTCTCAGAGGTGACAAAAGGAAGTTGTGGCCTAGAGAGTCTGAGTATCAAGGAATGAGTACCCCAGGCTGGCTTTGTACACCAAGGCTGTAGTCGAAACCCTGATCATTTTGTTCAACAGTATTTATGGGGCCTCCTGGGCACCAGGCTCAATGGGGCTGTGAGATGGATAAGAGCCAGCAGTCTCTCCAGGCAGACAGAATCACACACAGGGAATTTCTATATGATGTGACAGATGGCTGGATAGGGTGCCATGGATGATCAGGGCCAGAGTGACAAGCTCTGCCTTTCTTTTGTTCTTGAGACTTTAAACTCCCTTCCCCCATTCCTGCTTATTACGGGAGGTTAGGTTAGTATTCCCTTCTTGGCCAGAGCTAGTACATAGGTAGCTTTTTACTGCATGGACTTTACATACCAGTCGGAGCAGCTTCCTCTCATCCTAGTGTGAGACCCAACTCCACAGACTTCTGAAATACTCTTTGGCAAAGTCCTTTTCTAGCAGAAACCTAAAGGAATTTAGTTCATAGAGTTCTTGTCTTGGCCATTGTAATTTCTCTCTAATTACCATCTGTTTACACACTTAGAGTGCTGTGAGCTCTTCCTCAAGTGTGTCAGGTGAGCATGCAGCTTCATGGCCATGGCTTCATGTGGTAGTGTATGATCTAGAGGAGCCTTTCATTGTGGCCTTGATAGCTCAGCGAAGTGCAGGGAGATTCTCCTTGATGTTTGTCTTATACAGTAGACCCTCAAAACTTCATTTTACCCTTCCCTACCCCTGCCGGACAACCAACCAAGCAATTCTGTCTACCTGGGGACTAGGGCTGGGTTGGAAGCTGGATAGGAGCCTCCGGATCATAAGGGAGACCTGGGTACTGGCTCAAACTCTGTTCCTTGGTGCCTGACTGGGCTTCCTCTGTCACCTGTTTCCCATATCAGCTACCCAAGCGGCTTAGGTCTAAAAGTAAAGGTCCTGCCCCTCCCTGCCCTGAAGTTTGGGAATGCTTAGCTCTGACCCTAAGTGGTATCCACTCCACTGGCAGAGGAGATGCTTGCAGATGGGACCTCACACTTCACACTTTTCATGCAAGCCTTTGGCCATTGACTCCAGGGCACAGGACTATTGGTGTTACAAGGCACAGGCATACAGTTGGCTTTGGTGTGTGTCCCTTGCCTGCCCCCTGGTTCCTAGCTGAGGAACAGGAAACCCCAAGGCAGGACCCTCAGACTATTAGAGGAGAATCCCAGCTGCCTCCCATTGTCCTGGAGCCACAGGCTACAGCCCCCTCCCCCAGATCCTCTGGAGAATAAACACATCAACAGGATTGATTACCCTGCAGGTCCCTGGGCAGCTGGCTCTGGCCTGCATCTGGAGCTGATTTCTGTGCCTTGTACACCCATTGTCTTGGATGGCCCTTTTCCACAAATCAGAGTCAGCTCCACTGCCCTAACCCTAGTGCGACCCCTGATTCATGTTTGTCGGTCCAATGAGCATTTCCTGCTTGAGGAGGGGAGAAAGGCTGAAGTGCACTTGAGTAGCTCGAGAGTCACCTCCCCTGCTTTGGTGCAGACCGGATCCAGTTCCTTCCCATCCCAGCCCCTCCCCTAGCCTCCCACCTAGGCCTGTCTTTCTGAAGTGGATTCAAAGTGGAGGACTCAGAGGGGAGAGATAGCCTAGTGACTCCCATAAGGCGCTATGTTACAAGGCTCTGCATCTACCCACCCCACCCACCACCACCAAGGTTGGAGCGAGCTACAGGCCTTGAGGCCTGGCCGCCCCTGGCATGGTCAAGGAGGTTTGATCTAAAATGTTGGGCTTGGGCAGGAACTGTAACCAGAAGGACACCCACCCACCCACCTACCCACCCCAGCCCTGAGAAGGGGCTGTGAAGGTGCAACCAGGTGTCCAGCCCCTCTGCATAGTGACTTATTTCCATGTGGAAGGAAGCTCTCACTGGCCACTGATCTGAACAGCCCCGTTCTTTGGTATGCTGTGCTGCTCAAAGCCGATATCTGTGCCAGAGACTGTTTCCAGTAGGCAGTTGCTTTCCATGGATGCTGGAGAGAAACAGTCAGATGCAGATGAACCTGTATGGGTAATTTCCATGGATGCTGGAGAGAAACAGTCAGATGCAGATGAACCTGTATGGGTACTTTGGTCAGCCATAAGTGTACCGCAGGTGGGGCTGGCCGCTGTAGGTGTCAGTGAATCCCTAGAACCATGGACCTGGGGAGGCACACAGAAGAGCTACAAGCCTCTTTATGCACATCATCGTTGTACTACTGGGAGGGAGCAGGGAGGGAGAGGGAGGAGAGAGAAAGAAAGAGAGAGAAATGATAGTGTAAGGTGCACATGTAGGCATGCATATGGAGGCCAGAACAGGATGTTTGTCATATTCTATTCTTCCTGCCTTATTACCTTAAGATAGGGTCTCTTACTAACCAGAAATGTGCCACTTTTATTATTCATTTGTCTGTGTCTGTCTGTCTGTCTGTCTATCTAATCTGTCTGTCTGTCTATCTATTGGGTTCTCAGGATCTACCTGTCTTCTACTCCCCGTTGCTGGAGGAAGAGGCACAGGTAGTCATGCCCAGCTTTTGTGTATGCCTTCATGCTTGCACAGCAAGTGCTCCTACCCACCAAAGTCTAGCCTCTTACGGGTTTTGTACTGACAATCATTTAGCTTGTTCTCCACTTGAAGACCTTAGAACTTGAACACAGGGCGGCGTGGGGTGGGGTTCCAGAAGGGCCTGCCAGTTCAGTGCAGTGAGCTGTGCTCTTTGCCGCTCTCCTCAAGTGATGGTGATGGGAGGGTTGAAGCCAAGGATGGCTCAGCTCGTGGGTTGGCTGACTCACTTCTGATTAGGGACCTGGGTAGCTGACTTCTTCCTTTCATTGTTTCCCAAGCCCTTTACAAGCTCCACTGTCTTTATGAGCCCCACAACAGGTCTTGCAAGTTAGGGAGTCCAGAGAGCACCCCAGTGTTCAGGGTCCTTCAGATGCTGTCTCTGGCATTGTGGGCTCATCCCCTCTGGCTTTTGTTTAGAAGAGAGCCCTTTCTGTGGATATTTTGGGTTACCATGTGAACAATTACCTTGTGAAGAAGGCCTGGTCCGAGACTGTCCATTATCAGACCTTCACTCTGCTGCCCCCTTCTGGGATGACCAGTTCTCTACTCATGGACTGCCCTTGCCAGATACTCCTCAGTCTAGGAAGAAGACTACATTAATGGTGTGCAGAATTCTTATTGCATGAGAGTCCCAGAGAAACGACAGTGGTGCCCTATCCCTTTCTCATATCTGTACTCTTGCCAAGAGTGAAGACACATGCTTCTCGTAGGTGCCGTCACCTCCACCCCCACCCCCAAATCCAGACCCAAGGGCAGACAGACCTAGCCTCCCAAACCTGCGTTCTTGTGCGACCCATCACTCTTCCTTTTAGAGCAGGGTGGGTCGTCTGCTCGTCATGTGGTGTGGGTATCTCAGTTGTTTAGTCTCCCAGCAGCAACCCCGGAGTCTATAAAGTAGTGGACGGAAGGGGGAAGTGGGGAGGGGAGTGGAAAGGCAAGGCAGAGCCAGAACCGTAGACCTTCAGAGTCCACCCTTTCTGAGCCCTGCCCAGCTTCCTCCCTCCCTGTGGTCTGGATCCACCCTGCCTTGCAGATTGCATCAGGGAGCTACTTACCCCCATTAAAACTGGGAGGGCCAGAGAGGGAGGAAATGGGCTAGGGTGTGTTGGGAATGTTTTAGCTAATGCAGGGAGTGCTTTTTAAAAGGCAGGTAGACATTTTTTTCTTTATAGATCAATTAAAAACCCTTCTTAAAATTAGCCCCTAGGAAGGTGTGTCGGTGGACTCTTTTTTTCTTTCTTTTTTTTTTTTTTTAATGTTCCTGACTCTGCACGTCCTTCCCTAATAGAAAACTTTAAGAAATTCCTTTCAGGGTTGACCAGTGTTTTTAAATGTCAGGTAGTGACTGAGGAGGGGGAGTTTGCCTGGGAGTTGAAGTACCAACTCTAGAGAGCCTGCTGGCAGCAGCAAGCCCGAAGAGGGGCATCTCATCAGAGCCAGGCAGATGGTGTTCGCCTGCTCGGGACACACTCCCTGGTGCCGGGGCCCTTGGAGTCGCTGAGATAATAACAGACAGCTGCCAGCGCTGGACCCAGATCTGCGGGCATTCAAAGGCGAAGAAGTGTGCAGGGAGAAGGAGCCTACCCAGGGCCTCCCACCCGCCAAGTCCTGCTTTTGTTTTGAGGGTTGTGAGCCCCTCCTTCCCCGCACCAACATCCGAGCAACAAGAGTGTTTTAATGGAGGACAGTTCTGTTTTGGAAACGACAAGAAAGCTCCTTGTCAAGTGTGACCTGGCCTTTCCTTTGTCTTGCCTCCTTTCTTTGTGTGCGTCTGCAGTGGGTTTTGTTCTAAGGGGCAAAGGAGTTGGACATGGATTTGGTGTGTTCCTGGGGTTTTTCTTTCCTTTTTTGGCAGCCACTAAAGCTTTTGGTTATTTCTGAGTGCAGGACAATTGGGGAGTTGGGAATGAGAGACCACTGAGCAACTGAGTGGTGTCAGCAACAGCAAGTGGTAAAGAAGCCAACTTTCTGACTGCCGGGAGATTTCTCAGTCCATTGTATATGTGCGTGAAGGACAAAAAATTTCTCATGGCCTCGAGTCCTAATAGGGACATTTGCCCAAAAATCCCCAGAAGGCAAGACTGGCTGTTTGCAACCCAGTGCTCTGCCCTCTAGCTGTACTGGGGAAGAACTGGTATTGCCCAGTTATTATGGTAACCTTCTCCTTCACCATCACCAAATAGGTCTGTGCTAGCTAAGGTTGCTTGGATCTGGCTCCATCCAGTATGGGCCTCTGATGGCGGTGGGGGACAGTGGAGTCTGGCAGATGTGTTATGTGTTAGTTCCCCCAGAGCAGGGCTCAGGATAAGACTACAGTCAGCTCAGTAGAAGACTGACATTAATAAGATTACAGAATCAGCTCGATCATCTTAATTGTTCCAGCCAGAGGATTTTGATTGCTTACCTGTGCTGGCACCTCTGACAGTTGTCCTTTGTTCACAGAGCTGTGTTCTGTGTGTGTGTCTCAGGGCTTGTCAGAAGAGTATTATAATATCTCTGTCTCTACTTACTCCAAGCGAGTGAGGTTTGTATAAACCCCCAGCAGAAATCATCTTTTCATATGGGTTTTTGAGTATCTCTGGGTTCGAGACCATCCAGGGCTACATAGTAATGCCCTGTCTCCAAAAAACAAAACTTTATCTTAGTTTTCAAAACTGTTCTCAAATGGGTACCTGACTTCCTAGGTACTCTTCTTTTTACTTTAATTGTGGACATGTCTGGTGAGACTTTTGGCTCTTTTTGGATGGAGATGATCTTGAAAATGTCATCTAATTATTCCACAAATACACAGAGAGACACCCAGTGTACGTGTGTGTGAGCGTGTGTGTACACAGTACGATCTGATGACAGTTGTAGGCCTAGGCTTCAGCTTGGGAGCAGCCAGAGTGCTGTTTGATCTTTGTCTTTTAGAACCACAAGGTTGAAGGTAAGGTCAGGAGATTGGTGGTCCTAGCAGAAAACACAGAAGGGATAGGAGGCAGTGTCAGGCGGTGCCAGCTACCTCCGTGTGGCTGTGTTCCCTGCTCTGTGAGATGGTTCTTATAAAACATTCTTGGTTTGGGTTGGCACAGGGAGCTGAGCATACAACAGTGCTTAACACATACAAGCAGCTAGTGACTGATTGTCACAAAATACCAGTGGCAGTCCTTGAGAAGTGTCAGGGTCCTACCTCCCACCATAGATTCCCTACTCATTGGAGATGACCTAGGTAAGAATGAAGACGGTGGGGCTGGAGAGATGGCTCGGCAGTGAAGAGCACTGATTCTCTTCCAGTGGACTCGGGCTCAGTTCATGGCAGCTCATAACTGACAACCCTTAGCAGACATACATGCAGGCAAAACACCAATGACAAGTAAAAAGAAATAAATTATTATTATTATTTTTTAAAAGAGTGAAGTTGGCCTCACATGAAGCCACGCCGTGGCTCTGGTGGTGGGTGTCGTTGTCACTGTCATCATTTTAAGCCTCTATTTGTCAGGCTGGTTTCACACAATTCAGCACTTGCTAATTACGAGCCTGGCCTGGCCAAAAACTCTATGCTTGTTTGAACTTGCAGCCTTCCAGGCCTAGAGGTAGATGTGCTCTTTAGCACCAGCTGGAGCTTATCGGAACCAAAGTGTGTGTTAGGGTATTCCTCCCGTTTTTACTCAGCCAGTGCGTCGTGTCTATCTGTGGGCTCTGCAAGCACAACTCGGTTCTCTGGGAACCAAGAGGGGTGGATGGCTCAAGAGGAAAATATGAAATGAGCCAAGATGCTGCCAGTCTGGCTAGAAGGATGCTAGCAGGTAGTGGCAGGTAGAAGGGGAAACCCCATTTGTTAGGGTAAGATTGAGAGGGGTACTGAGGTATACATATAGCAGTTCCCTGGGGGCATAGGAAAGATGGTGGGCCATCACGGGAGAAGGCAGTCATAGGACACAGTTTGCAGGTAAGAGCAGCTGGGCTTAGGAGGGACATGGCCGCAGAAGAGAGAAGCCACAGATAGAGAAGCAGGTGAGGTTTCTCAAGTGAGAATTTCTTGAGAGCATGCGTGGCCCTGTCACTGCCTAGGAAGGGAACTTTCTGCTCTCCTGATTTGTCTTCATCCAGAGATGGAGCTAAGCTGGAAACAGGAAACCTGAGCCCCTGGGATGTGTTCTAGGCAGGGACTGTGTCCCCTGAAAATGTAGAGAGACAGCAGTTACCAGTGAAGCAAAAGGAGCTCATGGCTGGCTTTTTAACCTGTGCTCCTGCTGTGGCCCCAGGGAGGAAGGGATCTTTTCTTCTTAGCTGAGAAACAGTTTAAACCAGGCATGGTGATACATTGTCCCGACATTCAGGAGACTGAGCTAGGGGAATCTCAGATTTAAGACCAGCCTGGCCTATATAGTGAGACTGTCTTAAAGCAACAAAGGGACAAAACAGCCCAGAATCCCGTGAGTTCACACACTTACAGTGATGTGGCACTATTGTGTTCCCTGCTCTCTCTCACTGCTTGTTCCTGACCCTCAGAGCCTTCGCCTAGAATGACCTGTCTCTCTGGAGCCCCGCCTCTTCCCCCCATCACATGCCCCAGTCCCTTTGTCCCACCTGGCCAGTGTCTTTCCATCTACTAGCTATATTTTGCACTTCATGAGTAGTCCATGTTTCAAGTGCTTGTGATGAAGGCTTCCAAGAAGTAATGGTAGAAAGCAAATAAAGGAACAGGATTTGCCAAGTGAGTGGCAGGCCTGTTTGGGGCTGTTTGGCTTCACACCTTGGGTGGGTGACTACTGTCTATACTACTTCAGAGTGGTCACAGAGCTGATTTTTGCAAAGGTTTGCAGGACCTCCGCATATTGGAGCATTTGGTACTGAGAAATCTTGAGTAGCTTTGTATGTGTGGGGTACTGTCAGGCTTCCTGAGCGATGACTCTAGAGTGGCACAAGGGGTTGTCTGACATGGGGACAGGCTACAGCAGGAACATGATCGAGAGAGCAGCAGCAGTCAGGAGAGCTACCCGGTGAAGGAATCCCCACCTAAGCTCTTCTTTGGTCTCATGCTCCAAAAGCCCTCTGGGACAGCACCAGCACCCTGTGGCTCCTGTTAGCTCGCCCTTTGTCCTGTGTGATTAGCGTGGTGTACCTCACTCTTGTCTCTAATTGTGTGGTACAGTGTGTACCTTATTATATCAGTTAGCTTGGCAGTTACTGTGTTCACTAATTGTTCAGTGTGTTTATCTTGTCTTTCCCTGCTGCTCCTTCTGAGAAACAAGTACTGTTTCTGTGACCCTGATGTCTGTCCAGGACGCAGTCTCTAGGGTGTAGCCGGGCACCAAGAGCCTGGCCTCAGGGCCCAGGTCCAAGTCCTATATTGGCCAGGTAGATTTGATATGTAGCTTCTGTTTCATACAAACATGGTTTTGAGGCCCCTTCAACCCTGCTGTTTTCTAGTATAGTGACAATACTTGCTGGTTGGGGCTCTATGTTCTTGGAGTGGCCGGGCCATGGCTCCTTTGTTCCACAAGTGTGGCTACTAAAACCGAGTGTTAGGAAGCTCCTGTGAATGAGGCAGATGGGATTTTTTTTTTTTTTTTTTTTGCCTTCAGGGTGCCTAACAGAGAAGGAAATAGATATTCAAGACACAGCCTCCTTATTATGCTTAGTTGAGAGCTACATTTACTCAGGTATTTGAATACATTTTGCAGTCCTACCTATGTTAAGTACTGAAGTACCGCAGTGAGCAAAGTGGAGGTTCCTCTGGTCCTAGTCTCATACTCTGAGTTCAAGGAAAAGATAAATGTGTATTGTCTTAGGAGTATGTCCTCTCGCACATGACACACTGGGGAGAGCAGCAGGCATGAAAGATGGGCCTGTCCCTCTAGTCCCTGAGTCTAAGAGACTCCAGAGAGGAGTGTACAAAGTTTGTGTGTCCCAGTCCAGGCGGCGGCAAAAAGCCGAGGTGTTGGTTTATAGTCTTGCTTTTGCATATATTATTTGGGGGGAGGCTGTGCAAGATTTTAAATCTAAACCAGATGAAGGCAATACCATGGGTGTCTGGAAGCAGGGCAGCCCTGGGAGCATGTGGCTGGGTCACCCCTTATAATTATACCTCTGTGGGGAAGGCCCCGGAACCTAGGATGCTGGTGGGCGGGGAATGCCTGGCTTCCCATCTGCTCAGCCCCACTTGGCTCGGAATGGATTAGTTCTGTTTGGGTTAGAGCTTACTGTTGTATGTGCTTTTCAGGCCCCTCCTGTGTTTTCTCCCTCACCCAGATGCCTGCCCAGGGCCAGGAGCCTTAGGAGCAAAGAGGGTCCCAGTATGGGTGGGAGAATTGTGAAGTAGCCATTATCCAAACGAGGGAAGGCGGCACTCAAATTTGCATTCTTTTGGGCCTCCAGGAACTATAATTGTAGCTGGACTGTGAAGAGAGGTGTCAGGACCCCACAGGAGTTAAAGGTGAAGTGTATCTGGTAGAAACTGAGGGGAACAGTGTGACCTATATGAATGAGCACTGCCTGGCTCACAGTGCCCCACAGGTTGGTTTGTGCTCTAGACCAATGGTGACGTGGCTGCCAATGCTCTGTGGCTTCCTTTCACACAAGAGTTGTGAGTGGGCTCTAATTCTTTCTGGCCAGATGGTTCCAAGCGAAGCTTCTATTGAAGGGAACTGTTGGCACAAAACTAATATTTTGGGCACTGTGACAGGCTGAGGAGACTGGACGTGGTCTGCCCCTGACCTCAGTTAGTTAGTGATCACTGAGCCTCTGTTTTCCCAGTCTGTCAAGTGGAAATATTCATGCCCTGCAGAGTTCATGAAAAGCAAAAATGGGTAATGTGGAAGTGACTCAGTGACCCCTTGTCGGGCGCTGGTGTTCCCAAACGCCTAAGGCTGCCGTCTCTGGACTGCCATTCCTGTTGCATTGGGTCATTGAGAGTGTTATGGATGTCATTTGATTTCCTGAAAGGGTTCAGGAAGTAGGGGACAGCAACTCTGCTTTAATAATGAAATGTGTTCTATGACTCCTACTAAGCTCCCAGTCTCCTGAGAGTGGACACTGTTGGAGAAGGCCTACACAGCGGGTGATGGCTTGTCCCTGCTGAAGTCTGCATTCTAAGTAGAGACTCAAAATTTCACACATGTGGAACAATTAGAGGAAAATAACAGATGGTGTCTGATCAGATGTCACCGCTCTCTGAAGCTCTCCCAGACTGCCCCACCCTGAAGGAGAAATAATCCTTCCTTTTCTCTGGTATCTTGGTGCCCAGAACAGGCCTGTGCAACACTGTATTGCATCGGTTGTAGTTGGCCATTTGTGCAACAGCAAATGTTTACTGAGAACCTCCACATGCCAGGGACCTCTTTGGGCCTTCCTCATGTCCTTGCTGGCACCTGCACTGGGCCCAGAGCGGAGTTAACTTAGGACTTTCCACTTTCGGGACTGGCAATGCTTATGAGTCCTGTAGGACTCCCCCAAACAGCTCTTTAAAGGCTGCCCCTAGACCTCCAAGGAAGAAAGCCCTCTCCTGAGTAGTTTTCCTTGGGGCTGGCAAGTTGAGAGTAATCTTTGTGTGGCCAGCCTGGAGTAACTCAGGAAGGTTCTGGCCAACCTCTAGTGCAACACTATTAAGTAGGATGATAGTTGCCCTTAAATTCCCCCTGGGCCCTCTCCCCTCTCCTCCCTTCCCCTCCTCTCCCCTCATCTGCCTGCCTGCCTATCTATTTTGAGACTGTGTTACACTAGTCCAGGCTAGCCAGCTTTGCCTCAAACTCCCAAGTGTTGGTGTGAGCCGATTGGATGAGCTCCTTCTGGTATTGGGTTCTGAGATTTTGTTGTTGTTGCTGCTGCTGCTGCAAATAGATACTCTAATGTGCTAGACTCATAGCACGGTGATAGAGATGTGGAAGATACTGTTTGCTTCTTAGGATATCCTGGTCTTGAACAGGGGTTCTCAACCTGGGAGTCTCAACTCCTTTGGGGAGTCCCATATCAGTTATCCTGCATATCAGATATTTACACTATGATTCATAACAATAACAATTACAGTTATGAAGTAGCAATGAAGTAATTTTATGGTTGGGGTCACCACAACATGAGGAACATGTATTAAAGGGTTTTAGCGTTGGGAAGGTTGAGAACCCCTGCTCTGGAGGGAGTGATGGCCTCAGCCAAAGTTGATAGTGTCTGAGGGAAACCTTGTCACTAATCCCTGAACCTTCTGAGAGAAGGTCTGCCTGCCTTCCCTCACAGGGCCGCCTAGCAAGACTGCATTATATGTGAGCCTGAGAGGGCATGCAGGAGGATGCCTGAGAAGGGCATGCAGGAGGATGCCTGAGAAGAGCATGCAGGAGGATGCCTGAGGGGGCATGCAGGAGGATGCCTGAGAAGAGCATGCTGGAGGATGCCTGAGAGGGCATGCAGGAGGATGCCTGAGAGGGCATGCAGGAGGATGCCTGAGAGGGCATGCAGGAGGATGCCTGAGGGGGCATGCAGGAGGATGCCTGAGAAGAGCATGCAGGAGGATGCCTGAGAAGAGCATGCAGGAGGATGCCTGAGAAGAGCATGCAGGAGGATGCCTGAGGGGGCAGAGTATGGAAGAGCTTGAGGACAGATGCCAGGCTGGATCAAGGGCCCCTGTGAGCATTGGGAGCCAAAACTCAGTTCAGATCAAGCTCAGTGGAGACAAGGTCATAGATGCTGGCCAGGCTAATTGGGTGCTGTGAGGAGTGACCACAGCCCCTCAAACATCAGACTCTTTGCTAATAAAATTAATGTTCTTGTGCCCAAGAGCGTGGGCTTAGGGATGATCATAAGCATCCAGATTTGCTGTGTATTAAAAACGAAGAAGCTACCTTTCTCCCAAGTCTCCCAAAGGAGGGCAGTGTGCAGACAGCCTGGAGGGGGTATGGGCATGTATGTCTCCTGCTGTGGGTCTTAATTTCTCTTTTGGTGGAAATGGCAGGGGTAGGGATATTGGACCAATGGAGAGATGTGTTTGTACACCCCCATGACTGCCACCTTTGTTTCCAGGGATTGGCATCTCAAGCGGTGTAGGGCAGGGTGTTCACTTCTTGGCAAGTGAAGTGGAAAATGTCAGTGTCTTGCAGTGAGTCCCAGTGGGTGTGGGGTTGTGTGTGTGTGTGCGTGCACACTTGGCTGGGCATGCCTCCAACATCTCCCTCTAACAAGCATGTCTGCTGGCCTGACTGGGAACCTGCATGGAGTTCTTCCCTTATAAAATGCTATTTCCCTTATACTTATCCACAATACCAAGCATAAGTCCCTCAGCAGCCCCTAGCGCCCCCGAGTCACACCCTAGGCAGGTGTGTGTGTGTGTGTGTGTGTGTTTGTTAGTTATTTTGGACCCACTGCAGAGTTTATCACTGCTGCCAAGTTATTTTCTTATGATATATTTAGACAAAGTGAGATAATTGAGAAGTAGGCCACATGTATTTGCACGGGGATGTTTGCACGTGTCAGCTGTGGTGTTTTTAAAGCTGATGTCCAGGAGCTGGACTGTCCTCACCCTTTCTAATACAGTTGGAGAGAGAATCTGTAGCCTTCCTCCCACCCCTCTTGGAGGGGAATGTGTGGGCAGGGAGAGTGGTTGGCGAGCCTTCTCTTTTGGAGATGAAATGCAGCTGGTTGTCCTCCCCGGCACACCCACTGCTGCCTCCTCCTGCAGGCTGAAGTAGACACTCAAGGCCACAGAGAGAATGGGTGGGAGGGGCAGTTGCTGTGAGTCTGAATCTGCGGGAAGAGCAGCCACCTCCTGGGTAGCTTGGATTTCAGGATTGTGCCCTGTAAGACATGAGTAAACTTACTCTGTGGTTTGCATTTATTAAAGTCTCAGGGACAGCACCAGCCCCCTGCTTTGCACCCCTGCCAGAAAGCCTCCATCCTTTCTCTGTAGATTTACTACCACTTGAGTTTGAGTGTGTGTTGTCTAGGCGGCGAGCTGGAAGGACCGGATGGTCCTCTTCTGTATTAAACGCGGGACCTCCATCTACGTGATGGAGGCAGCATTGATGAGATTAGAAAGCTGAACCAAAAGGTCAATTAAATCTGAGGCTGTACCTGTTTGGGCAGCTGTCTAAGCCCCACCTGCTCTCAGCGGCATGCCATAGACGTTAGAGAGCCTGGCCAAGGGAAGCAGCAAGGGCTCAAGAGCTAAAAAGCCTCACTATTTACACCAGTCAAAAGAGAGACTTGGAGTCTCTCTTTCAGGTTGTATTCCGGGAAAGGGGAGATGTGATAGGACATCTGGTCCAGGGGCTCTCAAAGCCGTGGCCTTGCATCCTCGCTGCAGCCTTGCAGCACGAGCATCAGTTAGTTATAAAGATCCCCTGGGAATTTAATGTGAGCATTCTGATGTAGGGCTCACAACAGGAACTAGGTAACTGTGTGTGTCCTGTAGACAGAAGTTTCTGTCCCGCCTGGTCCTGCATCTATTCAATCCCAAAGAAATAGACAGATGATTATATTATTTATAAACTGGTCTCTTAGCTCAGGCTTATTCTTATTATTAACTAGCTCTTACTACTTAAATCAACCCATAATTCTTGTCTGTGATTAGCCATGCGGCTTGGTACCTTTTCTCAGTAAGGCATTTTCATCTTGCTTTCTGTGCATCTGGCTGGTGACTGACTCTCTTTCTTTCCTCTTCCCAGAATTCTCTTAGTCTGGTCGCCCTGCCTACACTTCCTGTCTGGCTTCTGGCCAATCAGCGTTTTATTAAACTAATACAAGTGACAAGTCTTTACAGTGTGCATTATCCCACAGCAGCATCCTTTGTCTGTACGGGAGTGGAGGGGATAGGAGGGCCTTGGGAACACGCTTCCTTAGGTTTCCACTGGAGAGGTATGTCAGGGCCAAGCCAGGAAGAAAATTCTGTCCTCTCTTACCTGTGAACTTGTGCAGGACTTTGAACTGGCCTGGTCACTGCTGGCAAGATGGGCTGATAGAAAGTAAAGGAGCAGAGTCACTCACCTCCATAGCTTGTTGAGGAATGAACTGCTATCCGCAGAGTGTTGGCCTCAGAACGAGGAGTTCTGCCACACGAAAGCTGGGAAGCTTTGGGGATGGGGCTGGGAGCACTAGAGATCTACTCTGCAGAGCATCAGAGAACAGGGGTGTTAAAGGTGGCGTGTCCCTGGGGAGGACCTGACTGATACACGGCAGGCCTCTTTCTTGGAATCCTTACCAATCCTGTGGTGCAGCCAGGGATTATAACCCACTTTTTAGAGCCAGCCAAGGCGCAGACATCTTGGGAAACCCCGTTCTAGATCTTTCCTGCCCTTGACTTGGTATGCAGGCCAAGGGATCCTCTGGTCTCCTTCCTTTTCTGAAGGCCCACACGTTGTCCAGGTTTAATTAAAAATTCTTGCCTTTCATGGAGACCTTAGCGGTGAGTAGAATTAGACAAAAATTGAAGGAAAACAACCCAGATTAGGGAGCTTGGTCATCTGTCAAGGCTAGAGCCGCTGTCCTGAGTTCCAGCTTTCACAGTGGAGCATTCTCATTTCACAGTGGAGGATTCAAGTTTGGATTGCTCTAACAGCCACAGTATAACAGAGAAAAAAGAGTAATGCCGTGTTTGCCCCTCCTGACTTGGGGCTTATGCAAGTCCGTTCTTTGAAGTTACATCTTTAAGAAGAATAAGGAAGGAGAGAGACCTTTCCCAAAATGGCTAGGCTGAACTTTGTTCAGAAAAGTCTTCTACCTTGGTTAGCACAGGGAGGACCAGACAGGGTACATGTCCTTGGTCATTTGATGTTTAGTGACAATGTAGCAAACATTGGGGCCTGCTCTGCCATTTTGGAACCAGCTAGGAAATGCTAAGGCATTATAGGTAGGAGTCTCATATAGAGTTGAAACTGTCTGCTCAATGCCCAGGGCAGCCTAAGAGATGCATTGGCATGGAAGAAAAGTGGACATTCCAAGTAGGGACCATGGCCTTTGCAAAAGCTAGTCACTAGCAGGATTTCCTTGTGGTTGCAAGTGAGTGACAGAATGAGAAAAGAAGGAGGATGGGATGGGAGGAGAGAGATGATGGTTAGTTCACAGTCATGTCCCCTCGATCTGCTTCTCAACGCCCTGCCCTGCATTACAGGGCCCATCTCAGGCTAGGGCGAACTGCCTACCTCTAGTAACTGAGCAGCAGAGGCAGCAGAGCTACCCTGAGTTCAGTCCCAGGAAAGGGACACAGGTGGAAATCAGCATGGTCTAGTACTGGATTCTAGTTTATAATCCTACTAAGGCTTTCTTGTTCTTATTCTGCCCTGGAAAGCAAGATGTTTAAAGTGTGGGCGTGGATGGAAGACTGGGAACTCCTTCTGGGAAGATGGAAAGGGGGGAGTGGGAGAGCCTGTGGAGCAGAGAATGTGAAAGTAGTGGCTCCTAGGGAGGGGGTCTGAGAACTGGATGTTAAAGAGGCACCGGGTCAGAGTAGGGTGCCAGCTAGCAAGCCCCGACTTCCACCTCCCCTTCCCTATAAGCTTCATCGTGACTGAGGGAGTAGGCCTGTGGCGATGTCTGGTGGAGTAGTTTTCCTGAGCTAGCTCATAGCTTTCTCCGATGTTGTCTCTAGTATTCCGTGGCTTGGTCAGTGTTCCCAGGCTTGGCAGAGGACTCCCCTGCAGTGAAGCATATTATCTAGGATGCAGAGAAAACATCTCAGAGTGGGCCTCTGCCCAGTCATCTTCCTCAGATCTATCTACCTAGGCCCAGGAGCAGTCTCTGTCTGCCATTCCCAAGCAGTTTGCAGCTTCTCTTGATCCATGTCCAAGTCCTGTGTGAAAGTGACTGTTTGGGCCAGTGGAGCAGAAGGTTCTCAATTGAGAACCCCAGAGCCTTGAAGCTGTCTGAGAATAAACAGCCGTCTTTGCTTTGCCAAGCTGGGCAAGAATAGGAGAGACAGATAGGTCTCAGCAGTCTCCAGAGAACCAGGTTCCTTTCCGCACCCAGTCTGAAGTGGGAATGACAATGGGAGTTAAGTTCCTTGAAGTCACCCAACTCTTCTTATTGCCTCTTTCCTCCTTGGATATACAAGTACTTTCCTGGGACAATTGATGAAGTTGTCTTGTGGGGGAGATCCTCCAGTGGTCTTCACTATATGACATGACCAGTGACTCTTGGAGACGTGGTCTACCTAAGTCATTTGGTAGCAAGGGTTCTGCAGTAGCAACAGTAGCACCCAGGGTTCTCAGTTTACAAGCTGGGTATGCCTGGGAACAGTGTGTCCTGAGGTATGTGGAGCTGTGTGCATGTATGTTCATGTGCATGTGTGCATGTTTGTGTGTGTACATGTTGAAGCCGCTGGTTGTGTGGATGTGGCCTGGTGGTAAGTTAGAGGAAGATTTGACCTTGTGGATGTGGTAACTATTTTTGAAAGGCAGAGTTTCTGCAGGAATTTTATTCACTCAAATGATATTTACTGAGACAGCATCTTCTCTGTGCTGTGCACACCATGCCTGCCCCATCCCTGAGAAGACAGCTGGCTAATTTAATAAGGAATTTACAGTCAGGTGTGGCAAGTGCTGTGATGAGGAGCACACAGGATGAAGGGGCAGCTAGGCTGAGAAGAGGACAGCATCCCAGGGAGGGGAGCAGACTTGCACAGGTGGTTGATCAAACACATCAAATGCAAGAGAGGCTTTTGGCACCTGGGATCAGGTCCTAAAGTGTGTAAGTAGTAGCAACCCATTCTTTGCCAAATGGAACTTAGAATGTGATTTGCTGGGCCTTGGTGAAGATCCTTCTTAAAACTATTTTTGGGTACTATCAGCACCTTAGTGTGAACCGAAGAACACAGGGTGGCCCTCCTCTTTGGAAGAATCTAGGTTTGAGTCAGATTTCCAAGTCAGAGAACTCATGTAAGAAGTCTAACTGGCCACCTCGAGCCTTTCTTAGGCCAGGACTCCTGGCTTGTCCTTTGAGCAAGTCTCACTAGCATTCCAATAGTGTGTGGACCCTTTGTTATAACAGCAAGAAAACGCTGTTGGTGTGTCAGGTCCAAATCCTGGTGGTTAGACAAGGTAGCATTCCTCAGGATTCTACCGAAGGGGCCAGTACCATTATCACTAGCAGAAAGGCCAAAGGCTGTCTTTGGTGCCCATTAGCATACCAAAGCGCATGCTGGCATCCGGGGCTGTGTGCTCTCTCTGGACTCTGTCTCTTGCTCATCTCTTTTCTCTTCCTCTCTTGCTTTCCTCGTGTCTCTCTCCTGTCGTGACAGGTCCAGTCTTCTGGCCCTGCTCAGTCTACTCCTTTCTCTCTGCACTCGACTCTTCAGATGCCTGTGATGGTTCTCTCCCTTACATCTACAATAAAAACCTTCCACAGAACCATATCTTGGAGCAGTCATGTCTTCGGTTTACAGGTGGTAGACCTGGCATATCCCCCCAACAGAAGCAAGAAGTAAACTGGTGGTTTGTGGTAGGTGCAGACCCGTCCACACCCTCTGAGCCTCCTGAAAGCTGCTCTAGAATTCTGCTGAACAGCTGATTACTGCGGAGACAGAACTTGAGACGTGTGGAGTGTTTGGCTTCTAGGGAAACCAGGTACCAGAGCTGTTGCCTTCCTTGCTCAGGAACGTGTACGCACGCTTACACACACATACACATGAATTCCATCATCAGATGTGTTAGCATTGCTCTCTCCTCAGCGCCACTCCTTCCGGTGTGTTTGGAACCCTGAATGGTTAGGGTGACAGGACTGGTCAGTCTCTTTGGTCCTCCCAGTGTTGGATCTGAGAGGGCTCCCTCACAACTCGAGGCGGCCGGGACCAGGCCATGTGGCGTGTGGTGCGTGTTGGTGAGTGTATATTCTTGGCAGCAGACTGAGCTCTGGGATCTTATCACTTGATGTGACCTCAGGGCTTGCCCCTTAGCCCTTCACCCTGTAAACCAAGAGCTTCGGTCTCTGAGACGGCTGGAATGCCCTTTTTCTTGGTCTCCCGCCTGTTTCTGTCAGTTCCCACGGAGCTGAGCTGCAGGTCTTGGGCTCTTTCATGTCAGTCTGAAGATAGGATAGAGGGGAAGAAATGTAGACTTTGAAGTCAGATATACCAGGTTTGAGTCCTAGACTGCTGCTACTTCCTGGCCTGCCATGCAGCCTGGGGCAGGTCAGCTCTCTGAGCTTCAGCTTCTTTCTGTAACACAGGGAAGATAATACCTCAGCTGTAGGACTGTTGAGAGGATCAGAGATAAGCACATAAAAGGCCAGGCATTAGGAGGTACCTGCTAACACGTCAACTGGCTCTGTCCTGTATGTCACCTCCAGGGGAGTAGGAGCCTGGAGGCCCATCTATAGGCTCCTCCTTTTTCAGCTTAGTTTTCTCTGCCCTCCTGCTCTGTTGACAGCGGTGTCTGGTGGTTGCTCAGGAACTGGTTTCAGACTCCAGACAAGGCTCTCCACTTTGCATGTCTCTGCCTGTGCAAGAGGCAGGCTGGCACCTCAGTTTTCCCCAGGAGGGCCATCTGTACTGCCTTCCACCTGGCGGCTGGGCTGGAGGGCTACTAGAGTGGACTGTGGCAGGCACTGTGAGTGACCAACTCCTCTTGGTGGTGTTTGGTCCAATTTCCTTTGCATTGTGACCTACATCATTCTTTATTTGCTAAACCCTCTGAGCAGGCAGCAGTAATAAATCAATTAATGACTCCGATGAATCGTTTAATGGCTGACAAAATAACAGTAAAGCCAACAGCTTGCATCTCTCCAGCAGTACCAAAGGACGCTGGTTGGCGCAGGGTGGGGGATGAAACAGAGACTGTTAGCGAAATTAGCCCAATTAGTAGTGCTTTAAAGGCTTAGGAGTCATCTGCTCAGCTCTGAGCTCGCAAGTGGGGAGCGGGCCGTGTGCTAGGGATGGCTGTGTGAGCCACGGTGGGCGGCTCCTCATAAGTCCTCCAAGGCCAGGCAAAGGAACCCAAGGATTCCAGTCCACTCTTCTATGCAGAAGAGAACACAGCGGGTTGGAGTCATGTACCCCTTCCCTGCCAAGTGTTAGCTTCTTGGCTTTGATATCAGGGACCCTGTTGAACTTTTCAGGCTGTGCGCAGTCATCCTGTCACAGCAGAGGACAAGGAAAAGTGACTCTGAACCCACTAAATTGAGTGCCAGCTTAGGAGGTGTGGGCTCCCATCCTTGAAAGATATGTGGAAGACTTTGACTTGAGTAATTCCTTTGAAAGTTAAAGCAAAAAGTTCCCAGAGACAATGACTTCTGTTCGCTGTGCACCTTAGTCCCTGCAGGATTAAGTTGTCATTGGAACTGAGCGTGTATGCGGGTCCACGCCAGGGAATTTTCCACTCTGCAGGAGCAACTGCCAGCCTTCTTGTTAAAGAGCTGTCACTGGTCTACTATGACATGTTTGTGGTTGTAAGTAGCTCTTTAAGACAGCAGGCAGTGTGTGCATGTATGTATGTGTGTCTTGCTAATGGCATAAGCCATCTTTTTTAGAAGAAAATGATCACTGTACCAAGAGCATGCTCTTGATCTCCTGCCTGGTGTTCATCCAGGGGCACTGTTCTCCCTCAGCCTCCCCAGCCTTGTGTACATGGACAGGCCAAACTTCCACATGGTACAGCCCACACCGTGGGCTTGAGAGGGTTGTCTGCTCACAGAGGGCACCCTGGCCAGGCTCCAAGGCACAACCAGGCGGCTTTAGCAACTTGGGACTCCACCTCTTACCCATGAGGCACCCTTTGATCCAGTTCCCAGAATAGCCTGGTGCTTCCTAGGATGAGTGGATCGGCCTGTGGTATGATGGCCTCTTCTCTCAGACTGGGGAAGCCACTTCTTTTTTTGAAAAGGACTAGCGAGCTTTTCTTTCATCTTTCTTCCCCCTTTTTTTTCCTTCCCACTTTCCTAAGGTGGCCAGTTCTTCAGAGCCGAGGCCTCATCTTCTTTCCCTTCAATGCCTATCCCAACCCGGGCACACCTGTGTGCTACCCTGTTCTTGGAACCTCCCACCCACACTGTGGTATGTGTCTGTGGTCCCAGCTACTTCGAGGCTGAGGCAGGAGGATTTCTTGAGTTCAGGAATAGGAATTTAAGGCCAGCTAGGCAACATAGTGAGATCCTTGCCTTACAAATGAACAAATAGAAGAAACTCGGAGAACTAGGCCTGTTCGTTGCCGTCTGCTTCTGTATCAGGCTCCCAGCTGCCAGTTGCTTAACACCTGCTTTGCCCATCTAGCAAGATGCCTTACCTGATAGTCCCAGCATGGCCCAACAGTTTCTGTTCTTTGTGTGTGACCATGAAGAGCTGAGCAAAGGCAGTGTGAGATGTCCAGGTATTCCCAGTTCCTGGTGACCCAGGGATTAGAACTTAAGTGCAGACCTCTGTTTCCAGGTGGTCTGGGAGGAGAAAAGCTGGGATTTACTAAGACCAGGCACCATGGTTTTAACCCAATCAGGCCTCTCTCGGGGTAGCGCCCATCCTAAGCCGCACACCCTCAGACAGATCTTGGTAGTCTGAATTTTCCGTGCAGCGACAGAGCACTAAAGGTTGAGTGCAGGAGGTGAGCAGCCGTTCTGGACCTGGGTAGTTGTCGCTTCCTCACGTCAAGGAAGCCTCCCATGCTGGGGAAGAGAAAGGGAACCCATACCCACCTCTATCTGGACATGGAATGGATGGTGAGTATACAGAGTGGGAATTCACCCCAGAAAGACACAGAGGGAGTTCTGTGCCGTGAGAGAGGGTTAAGATGTCAGCAGTTAAATCTCTTGCTGGTATCTCCTGCATCTTTGAGTCCTGCTGTCCTATAAGGCCCTGGCTCATGTGCCACCTCTTCCATAAAGCCTCCCTGATCCCCCTAATCCCTGTCTCAGCGCCTGCCTGGAGCACCTTTCCGGGTCCCTCAGATATCTGTCACCACATCTCACTTCATTTTCCAGAGCTGCGGGGCAAACCGCACCCTGTCACCTCCTGGCCTAGCTGGTGCAGCACTGGTCGCCAGAGTGTTTCCTGAACACCCCTGATGTTTACAGACCCCACGCCCCCTTACCTTCTCACTACCTCAGATCTCCTTCTCTTCCCAGGCAGGCCACTGGCAAGTTAGGTGCACAGACTCTCTTTGACATAAAAATACCATCTCACTCCTTACTTTCTTGCCAAATGGTACTTTGAAATAGTTGACAGAGGGGGCCAAGTCGAAGGTCAGCCTCCTTGGGAATGTTCGGAACACACAGGCGACCTCAGTCACAGAATGAATTGTGATTATTGGATGCTTTAATGATCTGTCTGCAGTTTCTCCTCATGAGCCAAAAAGTACACGGCTTTTCTTAGGAGCCGCAGGGGCTGCTGGAAAAGACTGGTGCTTGGGTTTCCTGAACCTGAGACCAGAAGTACAGGGACTAAAGTTAGACCTAGTTATTAGTTGTATAACCTTAAGACTCAGTTTCCTTACAGATTAAACCAGAAATGGCAGCTTCCTAGGATGCTGGGGCGTAAATGCTCCCACTCCTCCCTCTCCTGGTTTATGGGATCAGAATGAAAAGGTGCTCGCATCTCTGGCTGCTCTTGAGTTAATCCTGGCACCAAGGGGATAGGACTTGGTCAAAGGAGCAGAGGTTTTGGATCTACCTCCCTTGTGCTCAGCGTCCTGACTGTGACTGCGTGTCACCTCTGTCACTGGGCTAGCAGAGCCTCATCAGCCTTGTGTGCCAGGTGCTCATGGTGTGGAGGCCTGTCCAAGACTCCTACTGGCCAGAGCTAAGCTGTGATTTGAAGACCCTTGGTCAGGGTTCTTCCCATGGTAACCCCAGGACACGCTAGGTGGTTGTGGGTAATGCAGCCATCTTCTTTTGCTCTGTCACTAGTGAGCAGCCCAAGATACCCCAGGCCATCCTCTTTAAGGCAACCAGTTCTGGGACATAGATCAAGGAAACTTTGTGTAGCTTGAGAGTTCTGTTGCTGGACTTAGAGCTATTCTTTGGTCCTGAGCAGGTATGTTCGCCCTCCTCCCTCATGATAGCCTCCTGGAACTTGTTTTTACTCTAGTTGGTTTTGTGTCTTCGTGGAGATCAGCTCTTCATTTTCTGTGAGCCGCACAATTAGAACTCGTGTTCCACTAAAATTCACTGTCCTATGGTCTGTGGGGGAGGCCAAGGGACCACCCCCTTTGCATGTCTTCTTCAATCCTCACTGTTTCTGGTCTTGGCTTTCTGTGGGATGATGGCATTCTCTGCATCCTTTGGATTTCCACAGTGCATCTTCAGCCTGTTGGTACTGCTAGGTTGCACCAGGCTACCCCAGGACTCTGCACAGACTCTTGGACTGACTTGCTAGGAACAGCATGGATCTTCAGCTTTCCCCAAGGGGCATTTCTGCCAGGACCACACTTACATTTGTTGCTTTGATTTCCCTGGCCACATCCATGATGCACCTCCTGCCCCCTGCTGGCTTGGGCCCTCTGCCACGTGGCCTGGCTTGAGTTTCAGTCCAGGAAGGCTTGCAGTTGGTGGTTTCACACGTGGCTGTGCTGCTGCATGCCAAGGCCTGAGTATTGGGCAGGGCAAGGAGGGTGGAATTTGTAGAACAAAGTACTATTTTTGCATCCTTGTAAATCGGTCAGGAGTAGTTGGCTGACCTAGGAGAGTCCAGGGTTCATCTGACCACTTATAAAAATAAACAAATCTTTTTCTTTTATTGGGGGGAGCAAGCACTATACAACTTGCACATGAAGGTCAGAAGATAGTTTGGGAGTATTGGGGATTGACCTCATGTCATCAGGCTTGCCAACAAGTACCTTTTCCTGTTGAACCATTTTAACAACCCATGAATATTTGACTTTATTATTTTGTTTTCCTGAAACTTTCTGGGCATAGGTGTAAGAATCTATGCATTTATGTATATATATTTGCATGCATGTGTGTGCATGGGTGCTTGTTCATATGTCCATGCTAGAATCGGTGCCAGACATGGAGATCTAGGGTCTAGAGCCCATATGCCAGGGCTCAGAGATACACAGGTCTCTTTGAATCTTGGATCTCTGAGTGCTCTGTAGTGAGGGAAGGCTGCCGCTTGGTTCTGTGTACTGTGCTGTTTTCTGACCCCCTCTTCCCATTGTATGTGTACCAGAATGGGCAGTCCTTATGGAAAGGTGGTGGCGCATGCTTTTAATCCCAGCACTTGGAAGCCAGAAACAATCAGATCTCTATGAGTTCAAGACCAGCCTGATCTACAGAGCGAGTTCCAGGACAGCCAGAGCTACACAGAGAAACCCTGTTGTAGGGGAGTGAGGGGGGGAGGGAGAAAAAAAAAAGGAAATGATAACCCTACATGAGAAGGGACCTGAGTCCAGTGTTTGAGATCCTGGCCATTGAGATCTAGTATCCTTTCTGCTTTTATTCATGTGTGGCTATTCCATCCTAGGCAGCTGTGCAGTCTAGTATGCTGTAGACCTAGAGAATGTGCCCAGTGTTTGAGCTTGTTGAGAAAACTCAAACGAGATACTTTGTTGAGTGCCTTAATGGAATTCTCAGTGCTCAAAACCACGGGGAGAGGCCAATTCTTAGCAATCCTGAAAGGTCTGGCTCCAGGGTGGTCAGATTTGGGCAGGCCTTTGAATAATAGAGCAATCATTTATTGAACACTTGCTGTAGGCCACACCTTGTGCTGGTTCTTGGGCATAAGTAGGCAGACCCTGTGGTTAAGGTGTGGGAGGATGAGGGTGGGCCAGATGTGGACAGGGTCCCCTGGGTGAGCTCCCCCAGTCGCTTAGCATTTGCCTCTTGGCACAGTTGCTGCTTTTCTGCCCTTTTAAGCCTCCATTCCAGCTCCAGCTGAAGCTCTGCAGAGCTCCTCAGTTTACCCACTGGAGTGGGCTTTCCATGAAAAGTCATCTCCTGGCTTCCTGCCCCTAAGGCCACATGATTGTCATGGCTGTCTTCCATTGGAGGATTGTGAAATAATGAAAGTTACCACCCACTTAATTAGGACCATAGTTGCCCTGGCCTCTTACCTACCCCTAATCCCCAGAACCATCCTACCCCCTTCCTGATTTCATGAAAGTAAAACAGCAGTGTACTCACAGGTTCAGTCTTTCATTTAAAAATTTGCCCCCTGCCCCATTGTAACAAATACCTTAATATGTAAAAAGTCAAATGCCCAAATAACAGAGAACTTGAATATTTCTCTATGAAAGTAGAACTATAATTGTCAGAGTAAGGCACTTCATAATGTAGTAGTCCAAACTGTTAGTCAAGATACCAAGCAAAGGAAAGGAGTAACTTCTGGGAGGGATAAGAAGGGACTGCATTCGTGAACCATAAGGTGACTGATGGGGAATGTCAGGCTATGGGTCTCAATGGCATTGGAAGGGCCAGGGTTGGGGAAGTGGTCAGGTGTACTTGGATGTTTGGCTTGAGTAGAAAAGACAGGAGTCAAGCTCAGGTAGGTGGCCCAATCTGTGACTTTCTCAAGGCAGGGCTTTGGCATCTCAGCCTCAGCTCTGCACATGTGAGCATGGAGCCAGGCATGTCTGGCCACACAAACAGGTTGGACACAGATTGTTGGAAGGTGGCCAGGTGGGGCATCCAATGTCTGCCCACCCCTAGGAAACGTTTGTTGAGGCAGATGTACCAAGTGCATGCCAGGACAGCAGCATTCAGCAAACAAGTAACTCCCATCTCCCATTGTATAATCCACACTCTTCTCAAGAGTCATTTGGTACCCAGTGAGGGTCAGAGCACACACATCCTTCTAACCTGGGCATTTTCTTACTGGATATTTATTGACCTGCTCTGTGCAACAAGTCAGCAGTTTGGAGAGGGTACCACTGTTTGTGAGTTGGTCTTCCTGCTTCTTAGAGCAGCTGGTAGAAAGGCAAGGTGTGGTTCAACAATAGACACTGTATTGGTCTACTGTGTCCCTATTCCACACTCCTCTGGTGTACCTAAAGGTAGGCATTGGCCCCTCCCACCCCCGCTCCCTCATTTTAGAGAAGCAGTGGGGGCCCCCGAGTCCATGCTTGCCCAGTGACTAAAATCTCTGTAGGACTTTTCATAGGAAATGAGTGGCCTTTGAGTAGGAAGGGTCTGTTTAGAGCAGGCACCAAAGGCTCTGTGTATGGTTGCATGCTTGCTACTGACCTCCTATTCTGTCTCCACAGAGTGCAGCAGCTGCCCCAAGCCCTGTGCTTGGCAACATTCCCCCCAATGATGGGATGCCCGGAGGCCCCATCCCACCAGGTTTCTTTCAGGTATGTGCTGGCCTGGGGCCCTGTGCTGGGCAGGTGGGAGGAGAGGAGGACAGGGGAAAGCAGCTCGGTTTGCCATGGTTTAAATACAGTTGCTTTGTGCTGGTTGAGGCCCTGCACCTCATCTCATCCACTTCTCCAAAAGCTGCAGAAGGGAAGGAAGAGATGGGAATGCGCCTACTTCCAGGCGGGCTATGGCAGTGCCCTTCTGCCCACTCCGGTGTGGGGGGAGGTCAATGCTTCCAGGCCAGTGTGGAGCTTTCTTTTGACAAAAGGCGTATTCTTTGTCTTTCCCTTTTTTTAATGAGTAAACCGTCCTTTGTTTCTGTTCTGTTGCTGCTGTCATTGTCATTGTTTACCTTTCCTGTCTAAACTACAAACCTTAGGTGTAACTAGAAAAACAAGGACTCCCCCCCCCCCCCCCCCCCCGCCCCGGTCTCAGCATCCGTTTTGCTGGTTAACCACTAATTTTTTCCTCCAAGTGTGAACATAGCAGCACCTGTGTGTGCCCGCACTCTGCCCATCACAGACAGGAATGGGTCCCACATGGGACAGTAGCCCTGCCTTCTCTACAACACACTTGTTGGTCTTTCTGGTGGGGTGTGGTTATGGGAGGTGTGAAGTCACCTGTCATGTTTTGTCAGGGTAGGGTGTGGCCACCCCCCTCCCCTCTACACCTCCTTTTTCATTCTCTCCCTACCCTTCTGGTACTTGGTCCTCCTCCACCAAGCCGAGGCTGGGAAGTGCTGCCTGGAGTGCTGGCAGCCTCAGCTGTGGGACTGTGAGAAAGAGATGTTCCTAGTGGAGCTCTTGATTGTGACATCGTCCATTCTTTGACGCCTGTCCTCACTGAGTTGGAGAAGCTCCTGGTTGTTCATGCCTTCTGAAGGGGTGGGACTTCCAGACAGGGTTGTGGAGAGAGCTCTTAATGGAAGGCCCAGGACTTCAGAGTTAGACTAGAGGGCCCTGTGCACAGTGCATGACGGGAGCATTGGAGTCGTGAGCAAAGACAAGACTGACACCCTGTGGAATCATTAGGGCTCCTCTTCTTCCTGTACCTTGGCTAGGAGACACTTCCACTTTAAAAGATTGCACATTTTAGTTCATGGTAAATCTGGGAAGAGGAACGCTAGAGCACAGCACATACTCAAGAAGAAGATCAGTGAAATTGGCTTATTCTTTTAAAGCAGAAGCAGCAGGCTGCTCGTCAGATTGGCATTGAGGAGAGAAATACAGGGACGACAGTTCAGGCCATCAGGTGGCCACATGTATCTGTGTGTTCCCAGCACGCCACTAAAACTAGGACCTTGTCCAAGGTATGGAGACAGGAGCTGCTTCAGAAATCTTGGCGTAAGACTGCAGACTTGAGGAGAGGCTGAGAGAAAGCAAGAGCTTAAAAACCCCTGGGGCCTGTTGACTCAAGAAAGGCCAGGGCTTGTACCAGAGGGGAGACACTGATCCAGCCAGCTTCTCTGCTTTGTCCTGCTCAGTGGCAGTTTTTTCTCTGGTTCATGTATCTCTGCACAAGGCATCACACAGATGCCCTGATGCAAGGAAAGGCATGGCTTCCTGCCTGA
The DNA here is from genome assembly GCA_004026605.1 of Ondatra zibethicus. Classification (NCBI taxonomy): domain Eukaryota; kingdom Metazoa; phylum Chordata; class Mammalia; order Rodentia; family Cricetidae; genus Ondatra; species Ondatra zibethicus. The sequence continues at coordinate 587,055 of PVIU01000018.1, read as the reverse complement.
TAGACAGAACCCATCCCGTATGTCAGCCACTCGTATCTCTGTCCTGAGTTTTCTCAGGGGAGTTTTTAGCTCCCAGGTTCCCGCTGCAGGCTCTATAGTGAGAAGTGGAGAGTAGCTAACTGTGGGTTTTTGTTTTTAAACAAATTAAGTACTTTTTAAAGTTTATTTTATGTGTATGAATATTTTGCCTGCCATATCCATATGTAAACCACGTATGTGCCTGATGCCAGTGGAGGTCAGAGCAGTGCTGGGTCCCCTAGAGCTGGAGTTAGGGATAGTTACGAACCACCGTGTGAGTACTGGAAATTTAACCTGCATTCTCTGCGCGAGCAACAAGTGCTCTTAACTGCTGAGCCATCTCTCTAGTTCTGCCAATTGTATTTTTAAAAATAGGCCGTTGACTTCTATTTTGGCCTGAGCCTAGGACAAGGAATGGGTCTGTTGATATGTGGGCAGCTCCCAGCTTCCTGCTTTGCTAGAATCTTCCGTGGTTAAGTTCTAATTCCACTCATACTTTGTGGGCCCTCCCCTATGACGTTTGGGGGTGTGTGGTCAGAAAGCCCAAACTGGTTCCTGCCCTTATTTAGCCACTACCAGCCGCTGTTAAACAGAGGTATCTTTTAGATTCTTGCCTTGAGGTCATCTCTCTTCCCCAGGCAAGGTGCACTGCCAAGGCTTGGCTGAGCCATTCAGGATGGTTCTGGAGCCCTGGCTTCTCTGCTTTCTCACTGAGTGTGAGCAGTTTGTGTTTTTTATTCCCGTTCCTTCAGATGAAGGGAGGTAGGGCAGCCCAGGCACTCAGCATGGTGCTTGCTGTCTTTGATGCTGACCACTTGGCCTGGGCCCCTGCAAAGAGAAAGGACATCTCTTTGTAAAGGAGGAAGTCAACAGCCCATTTCCTGAACAGATCAGCTCCCGACAGGAATATCAGCGATTGATTGTCACCCTTTACTGTCTTCAGGCAGCCACTCTGATATCGGAAGGGAAATAGAGATGATAGCGAGGGTTTTATCTGTTGTCAACAATTGTGCTTCTCTTCTTGGCTATAGCCTAGCCAGGTGGCTGTGCTGCAAGAGGGCTGTGTCTTAGGAGGCCAGCCCAGGTGGCCAGGGCAGCTTTGTCCTGCCCCTGTCCTGCAGTATCATATAGCTTTTCCAAGTCAAAACTACAACACTAGTTTGTCCTAAATTTAGAAACCAGTAGGGGCTCCACGTTGGTAAGGAGGGGACAACTGACTACCGCCTAAGAAGGCTCACAAAATATCATGCAGGACTCCCTCTGTTAGGCCTCCAACCACAATGCAGAAGGCCACCTGTGGAGTTAAAAGGTTGGGCCAACAGTGCAGGAGATGCCCTGTTTGCTTTCTCCCCTTCAGGTCTAAGTTTCTGAGATAGGCAGTGCCTACCCAGTCCTCTGGAGTGGTGTGAGACATGCCTCGTCATTTGGTTACTGGCCCAGTTACACTTTAGGGTTGGAGAGAGGCTGTTGGGGTTCTTGGAGGCCTTGAGTTTAGCCAGTGTAGATGAATTCTCCGCTCTTGTTATTAAGAAGAAAAAGCCTAAACTCTGATAGTCGCAGTACATGACGATGCTAGAGAGGGACACAGTACATGTTTGAACTGAATTTATTTGTGGGGCCCATGGTATAGAACAGAAGCCTAGCCAGCCCTGAAGTGCTAGACCTGGAATTCTGACAAGGCACAGTCTGACCAAGAGCCAGCTTGGGCATTCAGGACTGGCGCTCTGGAGAAATGCGCTTGCTGAGTGGCCTTGGGCCAGTGCCTCATTGCTGGCCTCTAGTTTTTCCCATCAGTAGATGGTGCAGGCTGGACTAGATAGTCTTCCAGCTCTGGTCTTCTGCTTGAACCCAGATGGATTTTAGATAATCAAGCTTTAACTCAGGCTATACATTTGACAAGCAGGTTGGCCATGGCTAGATCCTGTAGTTTCTCGGCCCCAAGGGGAAACTATCCAGCAAAGATTTCTAGACTCAGAACTGGACAGTTACAGGAGAACAGGGGTCATAGAGATGAGCACTGGGCACAGACTGTTACCATTCTTGTTTTGTTTGTAAATTCCAATAATTATTTTCAGTTGTCTTTTTAAGTATGCAACTTACTTTTGTTTTGCTCAGTGATTCTGCTGAGGAGGCAAGGATGGATGGGAGAGGGAAAAAGGTGAAGGACTGCGCCATGCTATCAATAAGATTTGTATTAGAGTCCAACCTCTGGCTTCCTGGCTCCCCATATACTCTCTCCTTCCTCAGGCCACTAAAGTCCAACTGTAGGTGCCTGTCACTCGACTTGGAGAGGAAGGAAGGATTATGCCTGTTGTCTTGAAAAAGTCACACATACATTTCCAGCCAGTATCCAGATGGGGTTGCCCAGCAAACGAGTTCCACAGGAGCCCAATGACAATGTTCAGTATGACAGAACCAGTGAGAGTGTGGTATATATTCTATATGCTAGTCCAGTCTTGTCGTTCTTAGATGTGGGCATGGAAACCGGTACCATAGGAGTCCAGCAAAGGTCACAGAGATAAAAGTTGTGTGTTCTGTGAACCAATCCTGGGCTAGCTGAGGGAGCCAAATCTTTATATCAAAAGCTCAGCTGGTAGAGACAGTAAAGTTCCCCCCAATACCCATTCCTCATTTATAGCCATGCCTGATGCCCCACAGGATCTACCTAACCCGTCACCCTGTGACCCATACAAGGACAAGGTCACCAGGAAAAAACACTGTACCAATCTTCTGAAAAACAGAGAAATAAGCAGATAGAAGGAAGAGATCCCCAACCCCAACCCTTCCTCCTGCAGACTCAGCTGCGGTCTCCCCGAGAGACACAGCCTCATGAGGGCTCTCCTGGTTGCTGATATCCTGCCAAATGGTGGAGACAACTTTGTCTTGTGAGGCTCCAGCCTCAGATACCAAGTCCTTGAGGGAATAGAGAGACGCTAATATGGAGCTTTGTAGAGAAGGCAATTCTACTATCTGCAGATTTTATGGCGAGCAGTGAGCTGCTTGATGGTGGTGGTAGTAAGCAATCAGAGATGCCAGTCGAAGCCTTGGGTAGTGGTGTGTTTCTCGGAGGTCAAAGTTCAGTTGACAAGAACGTTCCACTGGTGGCAGTGAACCAGCTCTAGAAAGACGATGCCTTCCCCTCCAGAAGAAAGGAGGAGAGCAGAGGACATGAGCCATTCCTCCAGCCAGGAAGCTGCTACCACAGGGCAGGCACCTCTGCCACACTGATGACCCCTTCAAGTCTAGGGTTGGGGGAAAGGCTTAGACCTCATTTTCCTGATTTCTGAAACCCACTACTAACCAGGACTTGCTTTCAGGACTAGGGGCCAGTAGGAAGGATGGTGAACAGGGAAGACAGGTCATAGGGAAGAACCAATCCATGGGTGTTAGATGTGGACCTAGGGCCGAGGGACTCATAGTCCAGTAAAGGCTATAAGGAGGGACAGGGACCTCACGGTGAGACATGCCGCACAGAAGGGCAGGCCAGGGTTAGGCAATGCTGGGCTGTTTTGGTGGCAGGGATTAGGTGTAGTAGTAATGCCTCCTGCCTCTTTAGCACCCCCTCCCCCCATCCTGATGGTGCTCAGGCCCTCCTAGTGGAGCTGTCTGACCTTAGAGTGGGGTGAAGTGTTCTCCAGCTGAGAGAGTTATCTCCTTCCATCTTCTGGGAGTGTATTGACTTAGAAAGCAGGCCCCAGAGCCAGCAGCATGGCTATAGCACAAATGAGGAACTGCTGGGGATGGACAGGTCTGGGCTAGGGAGATGATCTGGACAGGGCAGAGGACTGTGACTTCTATAAGAACCGCTTGTCTTTCCAGCTGCTGCCCACCCTCCACCCCAGCCTCTGTCTAGCCTGTTGTCCATGGATTGAGTCCCACAGGTGCTATGTGAGCTCCTACCTACAAGGGGATAGGAGCTCCGGCCCTGCCCCCAGCTTCTGACATAGAGGAGAGGAGAGGGCAAGGTTACTCCTCCTGAGAAAGATTAGAGAGAGATAAAGTACCCCAACTGCTGGGTCCAGGCCTCAGTTGGAGATGAGGGCCTTCCTACTGTTCCCCTACCTGTTCAAGTCAGCTTACTCTGGGAGCGATTAACTTTCCACCTCTGGTCACTGATGGAAGCCAGCTGTAGGGCAGAAACCTGAAGTGTGCCCCTCCCCCCGCCCTGGGATTTTTGACCTTCTGTTTAGTGATGGAGCTTACCACCAATCACCTTTCCTAGTCACCATCACCTCCACAGAGGTCAGGCTGTGCTCACCCGGCGGCCAGCCTGGTGCCTTGTGTCTGCCCAGTGGCAGATGACTGGCACCAGGGCTCCTAGCAACCACGGACAAAAGGTTATTCCTGATGTGCCAGGCTGCCTGAGTGGCTGGCTGGGGCCTTGGCTGCTATGCCTGCCAATGTGCGTGCGTGTGGACAGGTTTGTGTCTGCACACTCCAGCCGCCTGCCTCCCCCTCAAAAAAAAAAATGTGCACTCCACATGTAGCGCCGTAACTCTCACTGATGAAATGGAAAGTTGAACATAAATCAATGTCTGCCGCCCCGTTAGCTATGCATCAGCAGTCAGCGCCTGGGAGATTTGCTCGGTAACAAAGCCCCTAGCGGCTCTGCAGGCTGCGACTGCCCCCTAACGAGGAGCCAACCCCACACCGTGGAGCCCTGGTGATTTTCTCCTACACCAGGCAGCTCTCTCTGTACCCTCCTTCCCAAGTAGGTAGGAGGCCTGGACAGAGATCCTGCTGCTGTCCTTGCCACTGTGGGCCTTACCTCCGAAGCTGTAAACTCAAGCCAGGTTTTAGCACGAGTGCTAATGGATCTTAATAATAAAAGCCTGATCTCTCAGCATTTTTCCCTATATCTGACTTCGGGCTTTTATTACTAAGACCTATTAGAATTCGTGCTTCACCAGGCTGGAAGGACTGGTGTCAACCGCAGCTGAAGACCGGGGCTAGTTTCGCATCTCCTTTTGGACTTGTATTTTATACTTGGGTTTCTTTTCGCATTGAATTTTCTTTTCTGCTTCTGACAGTGGCTGGCCTATGCTGCCAGCTGCTCAGCTCTGTGCCGTTTCCTTTCCCCAACAAGAGTGGCTTGTGGAAGTGTTCTCATTTGTGGGAGCTATCTTGTTTGGTATCTCTGTAGCCTCATGCAGGGGTAGACCCTCTTTGCCTAGCCTGCCATCGCATCAGCAAATTGTGTGAGAGATTTTTTTCTCCTTTACGAAAACAGGTCAGGTTTGCTTAGTCCTTGTAGCAGAAAGGGTTTGAGGAAGAGAATTCCAGTAGAGCCCTGACCTAGTGTGCCTCTAGTACACAGATCAGGATGGCCCCCTGGGTCAATCCTATTACACAGCCTTTCCCCTGGGTCCTGGGACAGGACTCAGAAGCAGTTCAACCATCTGGTATTGTATGAGGATTCTTTTGGGGACTTGGGACGTGGCAGGGCCCACCAAATGAGTTTCAGGTTTGTGCCGTTTCTGTCTGAAGACTTTTCTCCAGGCCAACTTCCGTCCAGACATGAAGGCCTTGATAGCAGTGAAGCTTCTAGGCCAGGCCCACTGAGCTTCTGTGAGTTTTTCCCCAGAAGAGCCCTGAATGGCAGTGAATGAGTCTGGAGGTATTAGAGGTGGGCACAGCTTTCACTGAAGTGCCAGCTCTGCGTGAGATTTAGGCTCCGCCAGGGCTTCCCACCCAGCAGGTGACAGGGCATCAGTTCTGTATGCAGGGCAGGGTAGGTAGGTGTGGGTGGTACCCTATTCAGGCCAGGGAGTAGCAAGTGGTTGTGAGCAGGGCCTTGGGAGCAACAGGGCTTTGCCTCTTCCTGGTAGCACTTGAGGTGCCATAGGATTCCTGCTGTTCCTATCTGTGTTGGAGGGGGATGAACTGGACACAAATGTACTCATGTTCAATCATATTTCTCAGTGTTGCTGGAGGGTGAGGAATAGCCTTAAATCCATGCCAGCCTAGAGAATATATACTGTTGCCTCTGGGTCAGGCAAGTGCAGAGCCCCACCCCTCTTCCCTCTAAGAAAGGAGTTATCCTGGTAGTTAGGGTTGCTCCAAAGAATTCAGGGAACCTCTCTGAACTGTGGTTGTTTGGGATTGATGATACAGTCACAACTCTTTAGGAACTGTGAAACAATAGTACCATTTGACCCTTCAGTGAGGCAACTCCCTAATTCCTTGCTGAAATCTGCCCACTTGACTTAATCCCTTGGCTTTGGCCACCCTGAATCCTTGTCCTTCGGTCTAGCCAAGGAGAGCCTGGCGGGGAACTGAAGGCTGGGAAGCAGGATGTGTGTTCAGGAGCCGTACTCCTTTCCTCGCAGCCTTGTTCACGGGAGCTGAATGGCAAGCTGCCCTCAGGCCCCAGGGAGTGTGTCGCCAGAGTCTTGCCTGAGCATCATTTGAGTTTCGTTTTCCCTTGCCTGTAAAACAGAAAGAGCTCCACCTACTTCATCAGCTCTGAATCGAACCAAAAAGCCCGAGAATGGTTGGAAATCTGCAGGATTCCTTATCAGAGGCCAGCATTGGATCTTTCATCCATGCAGCGCACAGTCACAGTTAATAGCCTTATGCCTGGCCCTGTTGGGCCACCGGGTGTTCATGGTGCACTGGTCAGGGGCCATCCTGGACTGCCATGTCAAGTACTCTTCCTGTCCCCAGTGTCTCTTAGTTATCCTCACCACATTGGTAGATCAGCTCTCGGTCCCCAGGGCAAGGACCAGCCCTGTTGTTCTTGTGCCTGGTGTCTGTCCCTCTGTGTCTGTCCCTTTGTGAGTCTGTGTGAATTTTTCTCCCATCTGCAGTGTTCTCTCCTACAAGAGAAGTCTCTTTTTGTGCTCAGGAGATCATCATTATTCCAGACTTTGACAGTCTTGCCCTATCCTTGCTCTAAGGTCAAAAAGGACAAATGCAACATGCGAATCTAGTCAAGTTCCTCTTCCTGAAGTTTGTTTTAACTGATCCCAAAAACTTACTCTGCGGTTGTAGGAATAGTCAAAGAGTCTGGAAATTCATGATCTGGTCTGGAAAAGTGGCCGTGTTTTCTGAGTCCTGGGTCCAGTAACATTCAGAGGAGTGGAGATGGGACGCACAGAGGAAGCTGTATTCCAGGCTGGCATGTTCCTGCCATTGGAGAGCCTATCAAGTGGAGAGTAAGGAAAAAGAAAGGGTTCCTGAAAAATTCCAGGAGGTGGGCAGGATCATGAGTTGATAGCTTCACATGGGAGCAGCTGCCTGTTGGCAATTGTTGACTCCTGGCACCGGTCTGAGAGCTGTAGACTCTTGATTGTCTCACAGTCACATCAGGATCTTTGGAGGGCACACAGGCCAGGTTCCTGCCACAACCCTGGCTTCTTCATTACCCCAGAGTCACTCCTTATGCTTCTGCCAAAGTCCTCAGGGATCATGGATGTTGCCCATATGAGAATGGACCAGGCATCTGAAACCTTAATTGAGAAAAGAATCCCAGTTCATCCCAGCATGTCAGGGGAGGAAAAGAAATCACACAGCTACTAAGGGAGCTGTGAGAGCAAAATACAAATCATTGGCCTCCAGATCTATTCTTTGATATCTGCTGTTTGGTGGGGGTGGAGGCTGAATTCTGGGTATTTTGGATTTGTGGCTTCCAGTGCCCCATTACCCACTTCCAGTCTTGAATTGTCTGTTGAGCTGTGCAGTGGTAGCTTGGAAGAGCTGTGTGCACAAGTGAGTCCAGAGGGCTTCAAGTAGAGCAGGATTCTCTGGGTAGATGAGGCCTTGCCTTTTTAACATGCACCTCACCTTCACTGTGCTGCTGTGTCTAACAGCAGAGTCCGAGTGCTGGCGGGCAGGGTGGAGGCTGGCTGGCTGGAGCCGGCTGCATAGTACTTTTCAGAGAAAATGGCAGTTTTTAGGGGGCGGGAAACAGATTGCTCTGGCAAAGCAGGAATATTCTCCCAGTGTCCCGAGGAACCAATGTAGTTTACTATCCAGGTCCATCTCTACTCCCTGTATGTCCCCAGAACATGTTACTTCAGTGAAATAGACATCGGAGAAAGAAGGTCTGCCATCTGGACCCTGCTAGACCCCCTCAGGGAGCCTTGACCTGGTCAGTGCCGTGGCAGATCCTCGCAAGGCCACAGAGTTCACTCACAGTGAGAATACAATGGCTTTCCTCCTTCCCTGTGTTGTTGGAAAGTGATGAGAATTAGCACCCTGGACAGCTGTTAGCTCACAGTTTTCCCCATGGCCATAACTCCTGAATCCTGACTTGAGAAACATCTTAGGGGAAAGGAAGGGATGTGCGATCCTTGGAGGTAACAGTCTAATATTGACTTTCATTTTTGGTTTTTTCAAGACAGGGTTTCTCTGTAGCTTTAGAACCTGTCCTAGAACTCTCTTTGTAGACCAAGTTGGTCTCAAATTCACAGAGATCCATCTGTCTCTGCCTCCCAAGTGCTAGGATTAAAGGCGTGCACCACCACCGCCCAGCTGATAGTGACTTCCTTATAGTAGCTATTACCATAGGTTAAAATTCTTCAGGCCCAGACCCAAGTCCCCATCTTTGTGTAAGCACACCTTTTCCTGGACCGAGGCTGCCTGGACTTCATCCTCTGGGCCCAGCCCAGACTGTCCAGGGCACAGTTACATCCTTGAGGGTTCCGCCCCTGTCATCCTGTCATGATCCCTGCTTGCCTAGATACCTCCTGCCCTGGGTTTCTGTGTCTGATGCTGCTATGGTCATAGTTACACTTTGGGCTCTCCGCAGCCTTCAGCTTCAGAGGAAAGGGCTTAGCATACACATGGCACAGAGGGTGGCACCTGGTAGTCAGATGGACCGGCTGCAGCATGCTGTGATCCTGCCCATTAGTCTGAATACTGGATGTTTTTCCTCGGTCTCCCCAAATCACCTCTCCTTTTTACCCTTTCCCAGCCCGTGCACTGATGATTAAGCCTGATTAAGCCTGCAGAGACTTCTGCAGGAACCTCAGTCCTTAGGAGAGGGGCCAAGCAGTCTGAACCTGCCCAAAGAACTCAGGTGCTCATGTCCCAGCACTGTGGCAGGATGAAGTAAATGAGATCATCACCCAGGAGGACCTCTGGGGATGGGGGGGGGGGGGATCCGTACGTGGAGGTCAAGGTCAGCTTCTGAGTCAGTCTCCTTCTTCCACCTCGTGGGTCCAGGGATCAAGCTCAGGTCATCAAGCTTGGCAGTGGCTTTACCCACCAAGCCATCCCACCAGCCCCTGGTGCTAGCTTTCATGCTGTGGTGATGATCTGCTGCAGTTTATTGGAACCAAAAGTCAAACATACCAGACTGGTGAATGGTGATGTGGTCAGTGAAGAGAGAATTTGCTGATCCCTGGCTTGCATTCGTTCTGGCTATCTCCCGTGGGATAAACCTTGACTCTCTGCTAATGCCTTCATGTCACTGGTTTGTCATCCCCTCCCCCCACTTCAAACTCACTGTGTGGCTGTGGACCCTTGACCCCTCCTGCCTTCACCTCCCAAGGGCATGTTCAGCCATGCCTGACTCCGTGTTCTCCTTTGTGAATAGCTGATTTTTCTTTCCTTTGTCTTTTAAGGGAGATGTAAAATCAAAATCAAAAATTAAAATCATAAGGTGTCTATAGTATTTTTCCTTGCAAATTAATAAAGGCCCCAGTTTTCCCTCATCAGCCTTGAGAGCCATCATCTCATTCAGTGACCTGTAGAGCATTCCTCTGATGGGCCGGCTAGCAAATGTCCAAGACTTTGTGAGCTGTGTTGTGACTTCTCAGCTCTCCCATTGGAGTAGCAAGCAGATGAATATGGCTATGTCCCAGTAAAACTTTATAAAGAACTGGCAGGCCAGATTTCTCTCTGAGTTTACTGTAGTCTGGCCTAGTAGCTGTGCCATTGGGGTCTGTGCCCTGACTCACCCCAGCCTCCACCTGAACTATGCATATTGTGGCATAGGGCTAAGTCTGAATATGTGCCTGTATGGCTAGGGCATGGCTGACCCCTTTCTCCGCCTAAAAACAGTAAGCGCAATTTTCCTTCCCGTAGGGGTACCAGCATGGTCACTGTAAGGGCTAGAGTAAGAAGAACTTCTGTTCCTTCTTTGTTTTAGAAGCCTTCACGTATCTGAGCACAGTGACACATTCCTTTAATTCCAGCACTTGGGAGGCAGAGGCAGGCAGATAGATCTCTGAGTTCAAGACCATCCTGGACTGTGGAGTAAGTTCCATGACAGCCAGGGCTACACAGAAAACCCCTGTCTCAGACAACAATAGCAACAAAACCAGAATGTCATCATCTACTGACTCATGGGCAAGCATGCCACACACATATCTTTTCTCAAGTGTTCTGTGTGTCTTAGAGGGCCCATTTGAGAATCATATATACTGTGAGTCATCTCTCCTTTTGCCCAGTGCTGTCCTGACTTCTCAGAGAGATGGACTGAGAAGAAGGGAGTGATACCGGCTTTACCTTAGTTTAGTTAGAAAACAGTGTGCCTCTGCTGATTCTCCTTGACGTTTCCCCAGATCCCACCTGATAGGTCAGACTCCCAACTCAGCTTCCAGAGGGTCCTGCTGTGTAAACAGATTCACACTGGGCCTACTCATAGATATTCACAGCCCTCTGCCTTAGAATCTGTACTCCCCAGTATGCTCACCCATTAAACAAACAAACAAAGCCCTTTTTCAGGGACACAGTGAAGCAGGGCAAAAAGACAGTTTTCTAAACTGTGCCATGTTCATGCAGATTGAATGCAGAAGTAACATCTCCATGAACACCTGCAGGGTCGACTTGCCCTTCCCGATGCCAGCCTTCAGTTCCAGGGGGGTGAAGGGTGAAGCTGACGTGTGCAGGTGCAGGATATCTGTGGCTCATGGGCACATCTTGGCAGCCTCTTCTGCCCACATTTGTGTCCAAGGAACAAAGTTGTCTGCGAAGTGCTTTTGCTGTCTGTATAATCATCCTAATTTTATATTCCATCATCTACAGCAACATGCACCAGTACCACAAGACCTTCATACTCTACTGCTGAGCGATAAAGCCGAGAGTCCACAGAGTTAGGACTGGGGTTGTCATGGGCTCTTACTTTACCCCTTGAAACTACATCTTTAAGTCCCCTTTCCATTGACCTGTAAGGGCAAAAGTCAGATTTGGCCCAGATGATATTGACACCATCCTTACAAAGCACTGTCCTAGCCCTTGGGACTGGGTATGAACAAAGAACCTGGATGATGAGCAATCAAGGGCCTGGACCACAAGGTCATGGCTCTAGCCTTGGTGCCATAGCCTTAAACTTATGCCATCTCCTTCAAGGCGTGTGCAGGTACTCCTAGGAGAGTGTAGGTGGCATTTGAGAGAGGAGCACATAATTAATCTTTAAAAATAAGTATATTTTGAGTTTTATTTAATCTATCTATCTATCTATCTATCTATCTATCTATCTATCTATCTATCTATCTATCTATCTATCTATCTATCTATCCTGTCATCCTTTAGGCTAGAGTCATTTAGAGTACCACCTTGGTCAATCTGTCGGTACCCACATGCTATCTTCTCAAGCCCAAAGGCATTAGAGGTACCACCCAGAGCCTTTTGAGGCCCCTTGATCTTGATGTAGCTGCGTGGTTGCCTCAACCACACAAACCCTGCCCTGATACCCTAATGGGGCGGATGGAAATCACTGTTGCCCTAGAGCTTCTGTGCCCACCACCACCTGACAAGCAGGATAATGATGGAGGCTTGCAGGATCCTATATGACTTTCTTCAGGCTGTGGACAGTCATGGCAGGATACCCTGACCTAGGCCAGAACCAGCCAGCCAAACTGCTATTTTCCCTGCCAGAGACAAGAATGCCTATGAGCCCATTGTGAGCCGAGCCACAGTGCTGCAGTGTCTGTGTAGATGGTTCCATTTCTCTTTAGGAGGCCTGGGGCTCAGGGATCTTAGGGAATTGGAGTCACCACATATGCTTGGGGATTTCCCCATCACATTCTGGTTCATCTCTCCAAACCTTCAGCACGGGGCCTAGCCAGAATGTGGCTGGATGGGCTCCTGCTGGCCACTGAGAAATGCTTTTCTGCAAAGACCTCCGATCTTCCATCTGTGGGAGTGCTGCTGCCCACCACGCTGATGCCCATAAAGGCCTTTTCACTAAACCATTGGCATCCAGGCTGTAAGGTTCTGTAAAATGACCAGCCACTTGCCTCGATCACACTGTAAGAGAGCCTCCCAGGCCTCGCCTAAGTGGCTTTCACAACCTACTGGAGGTAACACTACTTGATGCTGACATCACAGGAGAAAGAATGAAAAGGAGGTTTGGGGGGTTCAGGTGTCTGAAGGCAGCAGTCTAGAGCCGGCTGCAAGGAAAGGGCAAGTCCATTAACAGGGTCAGGGCAGTATGAAGGCCACACAAAACATAGGTATATTTCTCACATTTTCCAAAATTCGGGAGCTGGAATTGCCCTTCATTTGGTCCCCCTGTCACCACTTCATACAGTGAGGGCAGTAGATAAGTCTAATCTACTGCAGGACTATAGTTCCCTTCCCAGCTCCCCGGGTCTCATAGAGCAGATCTATATTCTGTAGCCTTTCTGGGCAGCAAGAGGGAGTTGGGCATCACGCTATAGAGCCCTAGGCATTTTGCCAACTCTCAGCCCTTTCTGAACACAGACACACTGCTCACAGGCTTGAAGGATGTTGGACTCCTCCAGATCCTTGGGCCCCAGAATCAGGGTTTAAAACCCACCTGCCTTCCCAACTTATAGCTACAGTGATAATGAGTACATTCGCCTTTCTGAGCTTTGTTCCCTGGCTATAAAATGGCATGGCTGGTGGTCCTTACATTGCAGAGCATAGGATTAAGTGAGCTGGTGCAGGCAAAAGGCGACTCTCCCCTCTGTTGTCAGGATTGGTTTTGCTCATCAGCGAGAGGACAAGAACAGCCAGTGACAAAGCTAGAATTTGAACCCAGTTTCCCCCTCCAAGCCCTGTTTCTTTAAAAATAGATGTAGATGGGGGACACAGTGTGTTGCAAAGAGAACCCTGGTGAATAGGTGAAGGACATTAGGGAAAGAGGTGGCAGTCTGTTAGGGCAATCTATAAGCAAGTGATTACTGGAGCTGGGCTCACCATCTTGATACACCCTAATGTTGTGTAGTTCTTGTGGCAGAAAACTCCCAGCATCCTTGAGAGGATGGTACTTGGCCAGCCAGGCTTCTAGACAAAACTATTTTAGAAAGGTTCTTTAAAAAGCCTCCAGCAGCTGAACCCCAAGAAGGCCAATGGGGAACCGATGACTGGGACACCCTCCTTCCCTCATGCCACCCAGCTCACTACTTCATTCTCTGGGGATGTTAGGGAGCCACCGCCTCCCATCTCAGCAAAGGTCAGAAACTTCCGGCGAGGGCTCTGCTTGTTGGTTTTGTCCTTCCTGTGTAGTGTCTTGCCCATGCAGAACAAATTGAAAAGACCATTGAGTCCCCTTTCTCTAAACCAAAACTGACAGCTCTCTCAATGCCAGCTGGAAGGGACGATGGGTCCACTTGTTTGTGGCCCGATAGACTGACAGTTGAGCCCTCACCTCCTCACGGAGGCAGCAATGCACCTGGCATATTCTTCACGGCAGCAGTGACTTCTCAGAACACGATGTCACTTTGGTCCTGAGGCTGTGGCAAGCTATGTGGGCTTCCTTCTGGGATGCTGCAGTCACACAGCATGGTAAAACATGTCCAAGCTGAGGATAGATGGTAGGGGTCCAGAGAACCTGCGTGACCCATATAGCAGGGTCCGGGAAAGGCCAGGGGTTGTACCTGAAAGTTTATAAAGCAGCAGGTCATAGCTCACAGTCAGGGAGGTGATGTGTCCCCTCAGGGAGATGACTTTGGTGTCATCTGAATTGAGGTTGCCATGGGTTTTCTCTCCTGGCAATCCCCAGGTTCAGCAGCCCATTCCTTCCCTGTCCCCATATATTAGGGCCTCACCAACAGCCTTGTTCTGTGGTGTGTCTGTCTTGGTGTGACAAACTTAGAATCTCCACTTGTTCAGAACCAACCTTGCCTTCTGTACCCTATGGTCCCTCTTGTGAAGATCTAGCCTGCTGCCACTAGCCCGGCTTCAGACCTGGTATTGAACACTGAGCCTTACGACTGCCATCATGTGAGGTCCCATGGTGAGCACCTGTAGGTGCTTCAAGTTGTTTCCTCTACGCAGAAAGCGATGTAGCCACTAGGAACCACTCCTGCTCAGTGGGCACACAGGTGTGAGCAGCTTGACCAAAACAGTCTGCTTGCTCTGCAGATGGCACGTATGTACGTATGTGACCAGGGAGGGAGACAGGGCTGTTAGGGAGGAGGTACTCCCTGCTGCCAAGAGCTGGGGGACCAGCAGACAAGCCTTTGCCCCCTCTTGGCAGCTGGACCTTACCCTTGAGCTCTCTTCCTCCGTTCTTTTTCATTTTCTTTTTTTTGGGGGTTTGGCTTCAAATTATCTTGTTTACATTACACCCAAGTTTTGTGGTACAAAAGACTTGCAGGTGCAAATATGTCCCGCCTTCATTAACTTCCCCTCCCTTTTTAATTTATGTGATTTCAATTTTCCTTCCCTGTACTGTTAATTAGGGGACCCTCTAATCAGTGCCATTATCACAGTGGTATTCATGTTTAGGAAAGCCGCTAAACAAATGCTTGCAAAATTGCTAAATGGCTAATTAATGTCTGTTAATTAAGAAAATTGCTCATGGTAACAAACCATGCCGTTGCTGGCAGCCGCTAGAAAGACACACACTTGTTGAAATTAGTAGCGTGGCAGGTAGGGGAACATCTGCTCCTCCAAGCTTTCCGGAAGTACACAGCCCCTCGCTTAGCCAAGAAGCTCTCGGCCTGTCCCCAGTCGGCCCTCAGCTGCTGGACAGCTCTTGCCCCTAGTTCCTACACCTCTCTGTGGTCTCTACCTCACCTCCACCCCCACCTCTTTCCCAGCTCTGCATGGGGCCCTTAGTGGGCAGAACATGGCTGTGTGGTTTTGAGACAAATCACTGTAGCTAATTTGTCGCTTTTCCTTTGAAAAAAGCAGCTTTCCTTATCCTTCGTGAATACCTGGAGCCTTCCTCCAGAATCACTTCCAATACTAAGGGACAGTCATAGTGGAGGAGGGTGCACTGGGTGTGTGACTCGGGCCCCTATCCGAACATGAACATGAACACATGCACGCACACATGTATATGCACTTTCTCGTGCACACTAGATGTGCTAAAGAGATGTGTTCCCTGTGATACGTAAGACTCTGATATTTTTTTTCTTTATTCCTTTTGTTTTCGTTGTGAATTAGTGTTTGTACTTACTATATTGATATCAGCACTCACTCATAGGTTACAACCCGCAGTTTGACCAACTCTGTGGGTTAGGTGAATTCATCTCCTCATGTTGGTAGGGAGTCCAGAGCTGTGGGTCAGTTTGGAACTGGCTGGGAACATCAGGTGGCTCATCATCACCTGGTGTGGAAAGTGTGCCCTCCACCCCTAAACCACCAAGCAGTGATAATCCTGCCTGTGTCACTTGGCTCTCAGCCTGACTCTGCCACTTAGAGGTTATGTGGCTGTGACCTTGTCTTTTCATTTCTTGGGACATGTTTTCCTCCTTTGTAAATGTTGAAAGGAGGGACACCACCATACAGAGCTATTCTGAGCTGTAGGTGAATTCATGAAGCACGGAGCTCTGGCACTGCTCACACTGGGTGGGCCCTTGGCGACTGTATTCCCACTGGCTTAGAACCTAGCGCCACCTGCTCCTCTGCTTCTGCCCATGCTCAGCCATCATTCGTCTGTCCCGCTTCTACCCAGCAGGCCCTTGACAATCCTGTACCAGATTACCTGTTCTCTGCCTCTCAGACTGTGAGCCCCTTGAGGGCAGGGACATCACCTGATTCCCTCTGTGTCTTCTGAAAGTGGTACTTGCAGGCTTTGCATCTGGGTCCAGGGGCCCTGTCTATGCCATTGTCTGAGTCAACCAGCGTATTTAACATGGCAAACTCTGTTCAGCAGTAGCCTGTGTCCGGCCCTCACTCCTGTGTGCTTTGATGAAGGTGCTTTGTTTTATTTTTTCGTTTTTTCCAAATCCCCTGTGAATGTACTGGTCAGCCTCCCTCCTTCCCGCCTGCCCGCCGTTGTTCGCCATTGAACCAGGACCCAAGCAGCGCTCCGCCACCTCCTGCCAGCCACAGCCCACCACCCGCACGCCCGCCGCCACTCTGCGTTTTGGTTTAATTTTTGTTCTTTTAAGCTTCTTCTGCGCTTCTCCATGTGCTGTGATCTATAACCTGCCTCTACTGTCTGGCCTCACAGGGTCCTCCGGGGTCACAGCCCTCGCCGCACGCACAGCCTCCACCTCACAATCCCAGCAGCATGATGGGACCCCACAGTCAGGTAAACGACGCACTGTGGCTCACCGGCCCACCAGCCGGGGGGCTCGGGGCAGGAGGAAGGAGAGAGCCGCAGAGGAAAAACAAAAATCAAAGTATGCTCCAGCATTGCCTTCCAGTCATAATTGACAGTTTAACTTAAATATATATATATTTTTCTAAAGACAGTCTTCCTTTCTTGGACATCCCACCCAGTTTGGATATGAAACCAACAGAAAAGAAACAAAAATATTTCTGTGACCTTGTTAGTGGCCTCTATGTTTTTGTTTTTTCCTCTCTCACTTTTGTTTGATTTTGAGTTTGGTCAACCATTTGTTTGTAACCAAGGCTGCATCCCTGGCCTTTTCTTTGTGCACTCGCTGCTGAGAAAGCTTTCCTGCCCATTTCCTCGCATTAAGTTAGGGAGCCCGCTGTCCTTTACTGTTTTTTTTTCATCATGTTTTCCCATAAGTCCTTGCTACTACCTTCCCACTTCTCCCCATTGATGGTTTCTCTGTGTGCGCTTGTGTGTGCGCTTGTGTGTGTGTGTCCTGCTTTGTCTGCAGACCTGAAGATGTGACGTCTCCCTCTTTTCTTGTTTTATTTGCCCTCGTGGAGAGCAGAGGTGGTCTCCTTTACTTTGCGTTGATTTAGCTATTCTGCATCCTGTGTGAGGTCCCAGCTGCTGCTCCTCCACCCAAACTAGATTCCTGCAAGCCAGTGCAGGTTGGGAGACATGTGTTGTGTTGTGTGGATCTTTTGTTCCTCTGCCCAAGGGAAGTTTTGCCCGGAAGGAAGAGGCTACCGGACTAGAGAGAGCTTAAACGAGCACTAGTTGTAATAAACTGGACTTTGCAGAGTGCAAAGCATTTGTGTTTGTCACTATTTAGTAGTTCAGGCTGTCATTGAACTAATTCCCTATAATTACAGCCTTTTATGTCACCGCGATATGCAGGCGGCCCCAGGCCCCCGATCAGAATGGGAAACCAGGTACAGTACATTTTCTTGTTTTCTCTTCCCTCTCAGCCATCCTTCAGCCTAGATAGACCTGGATTCAGGTCAAAAGTGAGGTGCAAGGCTCAGGGGTGGAGTATTAGGTTTTAAGGTGGGGATTAAACTTGCCCAAGGGTCAGCATTTAACTGTATTTAGAGAGCGGCAGCTGATGGGATTGCAGGGACTCAGCTCTTCAGGAGAGAGTAGTAATGACCCTAACCCTCCCTTCCAGCCCCTTCTTGGAAGAGGGTCTTCCTCCTTAATGAAGTCAATTGATAATGTGCATTGTTTTTTTTTCCTGGAAGCTTTTGAGAATTGCCAAGACTGGCAAACATAATTCTGCTATTAGAGGGCAAATGTCCTGTAGGAATGCTTAGGTCAGGAGCCCAGCTGCCAAGGGAGCAGGGTGTTTTGAGATTTTCAGCAGTCTGCCTGCTTCCCCTAGACAAGGAAGGATTTGGTCATATTATTTAAAAAGTACCTTGCTTACGAAGAGAGCTTTTCGGCCCAGGGGTGCATACCTTCCTCTGGTCTTTCAGGGTTAGCGGTTTAGGGTGGGCTGGCCTTCCTTGGTTCAGTCCATCAGGGTGGATTGCTGAAGAAGCACAGAGGTCTCCGCTGAGGTGGACAGGCCGACACAGCATGATGGGTTTTTTGATTGTTTGTTTGTTTACCAGAATTCTTCCAATGACTTAGCAAAAAATCTGACAGCACAGTCAGAGCCAGGAGTTTAGTCACCTATATTGGCACTCTCTGGGGTGCTGTGAGGAAGCCCAAATGACATGATATGGGGATTGTGGAAGAAGCTCTTTGGTGTATATTTCCAATTTGCTATTTTCCTCTCCCAAAGTCCTTTGCTCCCTGTTTTCTCCAACACAGAGGTGGTAAATTTAGACAAAAGGAATTGAGAAACTCAGGTTTTTTTTTGTTTTTTTTAGCAAAATGGACTTCTTGGGTATGGAGGGGGAGGGAGGAGTGACTTTTCCAAGGCCAGGGCTATAGAAGAGCAAGCTTACCTCCAAGGGCATTTCTGTCCCCCGTGGGCCTCTGTGGGCTACACACAGCAAGATTATGACCCCCACCTACAAGACTATGTTTCCTTCTCAGGTATGAAGACCTTAGCGTTCTAGTGTGAGACCTGCTATCCTTGGTAGTCAATCACACATTCTCCTCCCTCCCCTGCAGAAAAGCCCAGATGGTCTTACCCCTGTTTCAGATGCCCCACCGAAGAGTCCCAACCCCCTTAACCTATATCCCAGCTAAAACGCCTGGCCTGTAGCAGGTTTAGAAGCTATGGAGGACTACTGTACAAAAAGCAGCCATTGTTATAGCTATCTGGACAGGATAGATGGGGTGTATCTGTTCTGGGGATCTAGGAGGCCCCGAATCCCCAATCTCTATTAAAAACCACCAGTCCAGATGGGCAGACGCAAACTAGCCAGGTGAGTCACAATTCAGGAACTTGAGGGGAAAGAAGAGGGCAGCTAAATCTGGGTGCAGGGACCCAACCTCACCAGCTCCCCAGGCAATCAGAAACAGCAGCTGAATGTAGCACTGTGTGCACCCAAGATGCAGCCCAGCCAGAGGGGTTGGGTGGCTCTCTGAAAGCCTCCTTGCCCTGGCCTCATGCTCCTGTTCTGAAGCTGGAAAAGCAGGGAGACAGGCTGGGTCTGTTCCTTCAACTCTCACCTCCTTGTTTGAGCCTGCTTAGCATTCCCTGCTAGTCAGCAGCAGAGCTCTGCTCAGTTGGCCTACAGTAGCAGCCAAGGCTGGGGCAGTCATGGCCCCGCCTCCACAAGCATTGGCACCTTTAACCAGAGCAGTGGCCCTCTATCACCAAGGCTTTTCTTGGAGAAACCAAAGCTCTTCTTTGGCCTAAAAGGTCCCATAGGACACTTGGCCCACCCTTTGCTGCTCTCTTGTTTTTTAAATTGCAGCTAGAATAACTTTTTCCTAAGTAAATGGCTTTTAGTCTGTTCTCAGAGCAACCTACTCCTTTTTTTTTTTTAAAGATTTATTTATTTATTGTGCATACCATGTTTGGTCTACATTTTGTCTGCACACCAGAAGAGGGCATTGGGTCTCATCATAGATGGTTGTGAGCCACCATGTGGGTGCTGGGAATTGAACTCAGGACCTCTGGAATAGCAGTCAGTGCTCTTAACCTCTGAGCCATCTCTCCAGCCCCCCCTACTCCTTTTTGATGGCTGTCACACTAGCTCCTGCTGCTTAAAGAGCAGACCATCCTTCAGCAACCTGTTCTCTACTGCTAGCTGCTTTGCTGCCTCTAAGGTGGGAGCAGATGGAAGCTGGGAGGCCTGGGTGACTCTGCTGACTCCGGCTCAAGCCGTTAGAGCTCTGGACTCCAGTAATTCCACCTGGTTCTCCTGTAAAGGCCTCTCTGTAGTGATAGTTTTAACCAGTGGCTCCCTCTAAGTCCTTGTGATTTGGAGGTGTGCTTAAGATGAATTACATCTCTGAAGCAAAAGGGAGGTAGGATTGGACTTAAAACAGCAGCCCCTGGGGTTCATTGGATGAGGGTGGCAGGAATCCATAGCTTGCCTTGTTACCAGACCGCAGATGTGCGGGTTCGGATGGAGAGCCTAGCTCCCCACTTTATCCCTTCCTGATCCTGTGGCTTTGACCAATGCTCACAAGAACAACCTGTCTGCCCCGCTTTCCAGAGCTGGGGGACTCCACCCAGCTCGCAGAGATAGTCTCGGGAAGGCCAGGTGGGGATCAGGGTAGGGCATGAGCAGGGGCAAATGTCTTCTACCCCCCAACTCTAGAAGGGTGACTCAAGCCGTTTCTCCTGTTTCTCTCAGCCTCCAGGAGGAGTTCCTGGGACACAGCCATTGCTGCCCAATTCTATGGATCCCACACGACAACAAGGTAGAGAAGGCAGGAGGGTGGGTGGCTGGGTCATTGGGAGGGCTCCTCTTTGCCATACTCCTGACAGCCCATGGCTCCTCCGTTTTCTTACACAGGTCACCCCAACATGGGAGGATCAATGCAGAGAATGAACCCTCCCCGAGGCATGGGGCCCATGGGGCCTGGCCCACAGGTAACCAGCTCCCTGCTTATCTGTCCGTCTGTCTCCCCTGCCATCTGTGTGCTCCCGCTTTCTCTCCTTTCTCCACAGTCTGTCAGTCTCCCACATTTCTGGCTCTCAGTTGAGAGGAAGGGCACATTCAGGTCCCCAGCTCCTCTCCCTGTCTGTGAGATACTGGGTGGGAATATCCTCTGGGTAGACAGTGGGCAGACCTGATAACCCCAGAGAACCTGAGCACAGGGCACAGCCAGGGAGCCACCTGGGTGTCAGACCCTTCCAGGGTAAGTGTCACAAGCTATGAAATGGGATCTCCAGAAATCCAAAGCCACTTCCCACCCTGAGTAGAATCGACGTAAACGGGCTACAGGACCACCTTGTGCTTTAGTGGTAGAATAAGTCAAGTGAGCGGTGATGTCCTTGGGCTACTTACTTAGACTTCTCTGGACCCCAGTATGCAGTTTCTCCACCTGTCAGATGAGGGTCTCTGTCTGTTTTCTCAGGGAATGGGCCAGCTGTAATCTGAAGCTGGCTTCTGGCTTCATTGCCCCCAGGCTTCTGCTGCATCTTGCTGTTGACCAGTGGGCTCCATTATTAAGAAAGCACAGTTTAAAAACCTAAAGGTTCCTCCTTTTTTTTTTTTTTTTTTTTTTTTTTTTTGCTC
This sequence comes from Ondatra zibethicus, assembly GCA_004026605.1. NCBI lineage: Eukaryota > Metazoa > Chordata > Mammalia > Rodentia > Cricetidae > Ondatra > Ondatra zibethicus. The sequence goes on along the minus strand of PVIU01000018.1, from coordinate 565,953 downwards.
CTTGTGTATCTCTACAACTGAACAGAGTGATTATCGTCTTGGGCACACCACACAGGAGCACACAGAGTCTCAGGCCATTGCTGCCCAGGGACCTTTCGCTTTGTCCTCCCTAACTCGTCGCATGTGGCGGCGCTGTTCCATTTTCCTTTGGGAATTCTCCAGAAGTCAGGGAGCAGCTGTGAAGAGTGCAAGAGGGGGGTTTGTTCTCTAGAATGTTCCTTCTTTTCTGCCCTCCTCTGGAGTCTTACTTTGTCTCTCCCTCTTTATTATAGGTGACTGGGATTCTTTGGGTTCCTTTCTCGGGGTTCCAGTTCTTGGGGCTGAAGTTGTGTCTTCCTGCCCCAGGTGTTCACTTTCGTAGGGAATCCTACAGACCCCAAAACCATTCACTCCTTCCCGGAATCCCACGGCACACCAACCTGCTGCCTTTTCAGTGTTGTTGAAAGATTTTAGGGCAGTCCTATCCTGAACCCTCAAGGGAAGGAGCCGCAGCAGTCAGGACTTGAGTGGTTTTGCTTCAGTCTTCCCCAGGGCTCCCAAAGGTCATGTCTTCCCCCTTCCTGTCATCTTGAGCCAACCACAGGACTGCCCTTGCACAGGGCAGAGGCAGGATTTGAAAGCACAGCATCTTCTCCAGAGTCAGAAGCGGGTCTCTGTCCCCTTGGCCTGAGCTGTGTGGTTCTCACTGCTGTTGAGAAATTGGCAGTGGTCTGGGCTTTTCAGTGTGGTACAGGCTCTGCCTGGTGCAAGGCGAGATCTTGTTTTCCCTGTGGGGACTCTGAGAGGATCAACAACCACATCTCCAGGATGAATAAGAGTGTCCGCTCTATAGGGTGCTGAACTCCATGCTCAGTGTGATCCCTGGGCCTCGGTAGCCCCCACGAAGAAACATTTGTTTTCTAACTTTAAGAACTTAAAACTGCTGGGGATGTGGTGTACACCTTTAATCCCTCAGGACAGGAGGCCGAGGCAGTTGGAGCTCTGTGAGTTCCTGGCCACCCAGTGCTACATAGTGAGACCCTGTCTGAGGACATAGCGAGTTCCAGGCCAGGTAGGGAAGCAAAACAAAACCAGAACTTAAAACCAGTGTTCATGACTTTAGTTGTTGAGATTTGATTAGGGCTTATTTTCTTTTCCTGGCAAAATCATTTACAGCTTATTAGGCCTAATAGTGAGGTCGAGTGAGGGTAGAGGCTGTGTGTAGCTTAATGGCAGAGCTGTTGCCTAGCGTGCACATGGCCCTTGGTTCCATCCCCAGCATCACAAAATGTAAAATTGAAAAAGACAGAGCTGGAAACGTAGCTCAGTTGGTAGAGCACCTGCCTGACATGTACGGGGCCTGGGTGTGATCCCAGCGCTTGGGAGGTGTCAACCGGAGACTCCAAGTTCAAGGTCATCCCCAACTCCACAGTGAGTTTGAGGCTAGCCTGGGCTACATGAGAACCTGTCCTAACAACAGAACCTTGCAGACCTAGAGTAAGAATGAGAATTCAGCACTCAGAGTGACCACAGACTATTCCAGAAGTTTCTTTCTCCTGGCTCCAGAGTGTCACACCATGTAAGTCTAGCACACTTTCATGAAGAGACAGGGTCCCAGAGTCTGAGATCCCTTGACCTCTTGCCTGGCCACATCAGTGTGGAGGCCTAAAGGTCCTTTGTTCATGCCTAGAGCATGCTGGGTACTGTGTAATAATAAATCTCCAAACCAAATCTCTCTTGAGCAGCCCAGAATCCCCATACTAACTTAATCTGAGACACAAAGGCATGGTGTTGATTTAGTGTTAGGCCAGGGACAGTTGGGGAGCGGGCATCAGGGTCATCTAGGATATATCAGAGCTGTTTTGGACCCTGTCTTAGTTACTGTTCTGTTATTGTGAAGAAACATCATGACCAAGACAACTTATAAAGGCAAGCATTTAATTGGTGCTGGCTTACAGTTTCAGAGGGTTAGTCCTTGGTCTTCATGGCAGTGAGTCTGGAGGTGGGCAGGCAAGCGTTATACTAGAGCAGTAGCTGATAGCTCACATCTGATCTACAGGTTACAGGCAGAGAGAGAGAGAGAGAGAGAGAGACAGAGAGTGGTCCTAGTGTGTGCCATGCTGTGTCACACCTTCTCAACAAGATGTTCCTACTCCAGCAAGGCCACATCTCCTGGTCCCTCCAAACAGTTGCACTAACTGGGAACCACGCATTCAAACATGAGCCTGTGGGGACCTTTCTCTTCCAAACCACCACAGATGAAGGCTTTGAACTAGGGGGCAGACCCTCTTTCTTTCCCTGGTGCCTTTCTTATTCCCTGACTGCTGAGGCTACTGCCCAGGCACTGTAACGGATAAGAGAGAATGGCCTTAAACTCAGTACTGGGAGAAACTACTCTCTCCAGAGTCAGCTCTTATTCCTGTTTGACAACTTGTGAGGCAGGGCAAGAGTGGCTGTGAACTCTGCTATCTTTGTGCACCCTGCCTTCTGACCTAGGCCAGTAGGGTCAGGCAGCCCTTTGGGCAGCATAATTGAGCACCGTGTGAGCCGTGCTGTGCTGAGGCTAGACATAGAGGTAGGAGATACCTCTTGTACAATCCTGAGTGAAGAATCAGAATGCATTTGCCCAGTGACCCCTCGAGAATTTTCGGAAGGAGATGGGAAACTGATATAGCATGGTCTGGGGCTATTTTATAGGTTTCAAAACCAGGTAGAATGGTTTTTGATCACATATCCTGTCTCAGCCCAAATCCAGTCCTTTTCTTCCAGGGCCCATGATGGTTTTTAGCATGCAAAATTACCATCTGGAAAGAGACAGTACTTCATCTTAATCCAGTTCCATCTAAAAATCATGTATGTTAACGTGAGATAGTGAGCTGCCCTATTGTCGGAGATCTGGAAAGTGAATTCTTAGTCAAAGCTGTCTTTCAGGGTTTTGGTCACACGTGGTGAAGCAGGTTCAAGACCCTTGGGGACTCAGGGTACCAGCCAACCCAGGCTGCTGCCGTTGCAGTCCCGGTGTTCCGGCCAGAACTAGACTCAGACCCCTCTGTGCTTTAACAAGTTCCGATAGAGCACTTGATTCTCCAAGGACAGTCCTGTGACACCTGGAGAAACTGAATCTCCTGGGGCCCCAGACCCAAGGCTGAAACACGCTCAGAGCTTCAGAAGGGCAACTTAATCTTGTGCCAGGCACCCCAGCTAAGTGAGAGGGAGTGAGGCTGGGGAGCCTCCGCTTGCCAGGCACCCTGGCTTAAAGCAAAATAGGTCTGTCCTCCCTCCCTTCCCCCCACTACCCAGAAAACTGCCTGTATAGCTCCAGGTTCCTCTGCAGATGAATCTAATGATAGTGCATTTGAAGAGAAAGCCAGCACAGGGCAGGCGACAGGCAAAAGTCTCCCCCTGAGGGAGGTCAGAGAGAAGCCCTTTCCCACAGTCGCTAGTCATGTCTCCCATGTCCCCCTAGTCCAGCAGAGCTGTGGGAGCCAGGAAGGGAGGGGGAGGCCTTGTGCCCATGTCCTCCCCGTCACTATGGAGCAGTGCTGAGGAGGGTGGATGGTCAGCTCCTGTCTGGTGCCCAGTCATCTCCAGCAGCTCCAGAACTTGGGTACTGATCTTCCAGCCCCATGTGTACTTAAGTCTCCAAGCCGGGTTTCAGCTCAGCTTCTGGTCCTGCCTTAACTGGGTGGGCAAGTGTCTGGCCTTTCTGAGCCTCCAGATTGTCACCTGAGAAGTAGGAGGTATGGAGTGACCCTTTGGGATGTGCACCTGTAGGAGGAAGACTTGCCATAGCTCAGTGCAGGATGCCGCCTTGTTAGCAAGCTGGGTAGGCTTGGAATCCTCTACATCTCCCATCTGGGGCAGTGTCTTGGGGTTTCTATTGCTGGGGAGAGACATCATGACCACAGCAACTCTTATAAAGAAAGCATTTAATCGAGGGTGACTCGCTTTTAGTTTCAGGGGTTCAGTCCATTATCGTCATGAAGGGGAGCATAGCAGGCAGATGTTTTGTTGGAGCTGAGAGTGCTACCTCTTGCAGGCAATGCGAAGTTGATTGACAGTAACAGTGAGGGAAGCTTGAGAAAAATACCTCAAAGCCTGTGCTGCAATGACACACTTCCTCCAGCAAGGCCACACCCCCTAATAGTGCTACTCCCTTTGAGGGCCATTTTCTTTTGAGCCGCCATAGGCAGCATGCTGCACGTCTATCTGAATAGCCGCCTTTTGGCCCAGGCTTTGTGCTGTAGTAACATCCTGGCCTTGGTTAGCTCTGGAGCATGAACTTGCCTTTTCTGGGGAGAAAGGCAGGTGTGTGTGTAACTCTGGCACATTCTCACGGACCATAAGGCGCTAGCTTCCCGTGAGGGGCAGAATAGGGGTAGAAACATTTCACAGCCTCATTAAGGGTGATGGTGGGTCAGCTAAGTCACCATGCACCCTTCGACTCCATGGGCACCTCTGAACCAACACTTGACAATCAGCACGGCTCCCTGTAAAGCTAGAAGCACCTGAGCTCCTTATCACCGTTTTGTAGACAAACCAGGACTGTGGTCCTGGCAGAGCCTGGCAACAGGCCGCTGTCCCAGCTTAGCACGTGGCCATTCTGCCCCTCCGGTGCCTCACATCCACGTACACATAAAACACATGGCACAGCTTTATCCTCCGTCGTGAGAGCTGTCATTTACACGGTTGCCTGAGTGGACAGCAAGTGGCCAGGCTGGGTTCAGCTGTCCTGTGGACTCTGCGTACCGTGCAGGGTATCTGCCCAGCGCAGACCCAGGGAGTGAGGCTCTGTGTAAACGGGCTACAGCCTGCCCTCCCTGTAGACCCCACTCCTTGCCAGGCATCTGGGTATCAGTGCCTGTATCTTCCATACTTAAGACCTCAGTGGGTGACCTAGCAGAAGACAGGCCCCTCTGTCGTGACGTTTGGGAGACAGTCCTTTGGGAAGACCTGTTTTCAGCCCAGTGTTACCTCTATGCTTATCAGACCTAACACTGTCCCCTGGCTTTGCCTCCTGTCAGAGGTTTTGGGAAAATCCAGAAGGCTTATGGGTGAGAACCTGGCCTGCTATTTGCTAGCTGATTCTGGCCAGCCGCTCACTCTTAGACCTCCAGCCTCTTCATTTGTAAGGGGAAGTAGCTTCAGAGTATTATTATGAGGACAGAATAGACTCAGTAAGAGAGAGTGCACAGCAATAGGGGTTCACACTGGAGGGCTTGTGCCGTTGGCATCCCGCCAGCCTACTTCTCTTAGATGCCCGACAAGGGCGGTGCCCAAGCATATAGTTCGTGCAGTTTGTTCTCTTCTGACAGTTTCTGTGTCAGCCATTGAACACCTTGGGTTGTAGACAGTGTCCTGATGTAAGAAGGCCCTTAGAGTCTAGCAATATGGGAGGATGGTCATGTGGCTGGTAAGGGAAGAGTGTTGAGCATCCTGAGGTCAGTGGAATGGTGGCTGGGCCCTCTGTTGAGTCCACGTGGCCCCTATCACCAATCAACGTTGGACTTGGTACTGAGTCAGCCCTTCTACCTGCTGAGCTGTGGGAAGGGGCAAACAGCAGCTTACTGAACAAACCCTTTTTAGGGAATATCTTGTTGAAGCCCCCGAAAACACATTGACTGTCGTGACTGTCCCTCTGTGCTGGCTTGTTGTCATTGTGGTCCCTGTCACTTGATCCCCATCCTTTCTGAAAGAATGTATGATTTTTTTTCTCATCAGGTTGTCTTCACAGACTAACCCTCTCACTTATATTCTGTGTTTGTCTCCCCTCCCCGGTTCCCCTTCTCCTTCTCATAGACTGACCCTTGGTTATCGTTGCAGAATTACGGCAGCGGCATGAGACCACCACCCAACTCCCTCGGCCCCGCCATGCCTGGGATTAACATGTAAGGCAAAAAGGCCCTGGCCAGTGCCTCAGAGCCTATGACCTCCCCACTCACTGTTGGAACCCCAGAAGACTCCTAAGAGTCGCTGGTGCCTCTCAGGCCTCAGTTTCCTCATCATTAGGATGAAAACTCTACCTTACACAGTGTCGTGTGCCAGGCACAGTGTTGGACATGCTCATTATCTTCAGGCTACACCTGCAAGGCGTGGTTATTCCCTGCCTGTGACGTCACTGAGGCACAGAGAGGTAGAATGACTTCCTCGGGCTTGCACAGCTTCAATGGCTGATCTAAGATTTAACCCCTGATCTCTAGTGCTTATATGAGACTCTGTGGCCTATCTTACTAGGGAAAAGCAGAAAGACTTTATATATCATTTTATAAATTTGTAATTTACAAATTTTACATAAAGTGTGAAGGAGTGTGTGAGTCTCCAGCCATGGGGCTGTCACCACCCCAGAGTCAGGTGGCCTCTGGGACTTCTGCGCTGATGTCAGCCTGCTCCTCTGCCCCTGCTGGCTCCATCTGTAGAGTCTCTAGCACCGCTTTGATTGTTTCCATCTCTCCTTCTCTCAGGGGCCCAGGAGCTGGCAGACCCTGGCCCAATCCCAACAGTGCTAACTCAGTGAGTATCCAGGTCTGTTGGGGCACCATTATCCAGGAAGGAGGCTCTGGGCACAGGGTAAATCCTGTCTCCAGGAAGGTGTCAGGATGAAGAAGTACAGTGGGATTCCACCTTATGCCTCTGAGAAGAAGGCACCTGTGGGTGGAGCCCTTGGGCAGTGTGCTGGGGTCCTCAAAGGTGGTCCTGCCCTGCAGAAGCTCATGGGTACCAGCTGAGAGCTCGGGCTTCAGGTGCATCATTTGTTGAGGGAAGAGGATTTTGGTTCTAGCACTGAGGCGGATGATTGAGGGCTCAGTGCAGACAAGCTGGGAAGAAGGGGTGGGTGTGGGTGTTGCTCTCTTCCACCCTCCCAAATAGAAGGCCTCCTGGAACCCTACTATTGGAATACAAGGCCAAACCCCAGGACCACTGCATTGTGGGCTCACTCCTGCCTCAGACCTCTTCCGGAAACTTACTGGGTTACTAATTCACTGGGGCCCCATGCCTCTCATGGAAGTGAAAGGGCACAATACTTGTCTGCCAGGGAAGGCAGCTCCAATACATGGCTCCTAAATCTTCTTTCCAGATCCCGTACTCCTCCTCATCACCCGGTACCTATGTGGTAAGTGCAGCTGTGGGTTTTGACTACCCAGTGCCAATGGCCAACTACTGCCTGACTGGAGAGCCCAAGATCCAAATTGCCAGGGCTTTTGCCATCAGTATTTAGGTATTTGTACAGGCCCAGAATGGCCCAAATTTCTCCAAAGCTGACCCAGGAGGAGTCTCCTTCTGAGCGGCTGCCCAGTAGACTGTGTACTCCCGTAGTGTCTCTGGCTTTCACTAGTAACTGTGCGCTCACCCTCCACTGCTGCCTCTTGAGAGGAGGAGTGTAAGTGCAGCTTCCTTCAGGCTTGCGTGCTCCAGTTCCGAGCAAGAGACACACGCTCAGCCCTGGAAGGTGCCAGGCTTGTCTGGGCAGTGGTAGGTAGCATAGCAGCCTCCCAAGCCTCTTATCACCACAGGTTACTGATGACAGCTTTTATCTCATCTCAGGGACCCCCTGGTGGTGGCGGCCCTCCAGGAACCCCCATCATGCCTAGTCCTGCGGGTAAGAGGCTTTGAGGGGAAAGAAAAGCCTGGTGGGAATGGGGTGCCGTGTGGTCCTGAGGGGTCTATTGCAGAGCCCCGTCTTTCAGCCACTGCTTCCTGAACAGTGCATCCTCTATGAGGGAGGCACTGACACCTAGGGATGGGATTTAAGGGCCCTGAGCCCTTGACATCACTAACCCGTGGTGTGACCTCAGTCAAGTCACTGTGAAGAACAAGGCCAAGGCTGAGCCAAGGTCCGGAACAACAAGGTTTCTTTACCCTAGATGACTCAGAAAGGGTCTTTGCGCCCCCCCCAGTCCGTCCGTCCCCCCTCCCCCAGCAACTTGGGGCACACACACACTCTTCATGAGGTTCCAGATCTCTAGGCTTCTTTCTGGTCCTCTGTAAGAGATCTCCGTTCCCTATTTCCTTTATCTGGAGAGGGCATGTGCACATGAGGGCAGGTGCACACATGCACATACACACAGTCACAATTATCCGTCTACTCGCTAAGAATAGCATTGCAGTCAGCCGGAAGGAGTGCAGCATACATCCCCTACCCAGCCCAAAATAGAGGGAGAATTTCTGCTCCTGAGAGAGCACTGCTAACTTATTTCCTGAGGAGACTTTCCTGGCTAGGTGGGGAGTGGCCGGAGCCTCCCCTTCCAGCTCCCTGTAAAGGAAATCTGCTCAGCTGCAGGGGTGGAGCTGACTGCAGCCACAGCCGGCTCCCGCTCCAGCTCCCCTCTGCAGCATTGATGAGCAGCGTGACCTACATTCAGACTGGGTCACGTTAACCCACTCCACATGTTAATGCATCCCCCAGCCCCTTCCCTGTCTCCTTCCTACCCCTCAGCCTAGCAGAGTGGTTCTGGGTAACTTGCTGCATTTTCTTTCCCTGGGTGGGGCTCAGAGACAGCACAGGTGTGTCCTTGTGTCCTTGCTAAGCCTGTGGAACAGATATGAAGTCCCCTGTGCTGTACCTGCCCTGCTGCCCAGATACCCTGAAATTCTTGGGTTTGTGGTTGAGTGGTTTTCACAGTTGAATTTTCTGTGATTAAAAACTTGGTGAATCTTCATTAAATACAAATTACCCAGAAGATGGTGATACTTAGAAGAAATTTTAGGTGATAAAATACCAAAGAATGAGTTCAAGTGCCACGAGTTTGTTTTAATTAAGAAATGAATTAATCACTTCAACTATACGGTTTCCACTATTCTACAGATTCAACAAATTCCAGTGACAACATCTACACAATGATTAATCCTGTGCCGCCTGGAGGCAGCCGGTCCAACGTGAGTCTGCTTTCTGCTCATTTACATACCAGATACCATAACAAATCATAATTAACTTCATCAGCTGAGGGGAAAGCAAGTGTAATTGATTTCAGCCATTTGTTACCAAAGATGAATAAAATAAACCATCAGAAAAGTGATTACCTCTTGGGCAAGTCAGTCCTCATCTTATCACTAGTGGAGGTGGGAGGGGCCAGGGTTCGCCCTCTGGTCAGGTGTGAGGATTCTGGCAGGGGAAAGCACCAGGCTGCAGGGCACTCTGACTTAGTCCCCATTCTCCTGACTGTCTGTGCCACCTTGGGGAGTTCCTCTCCCCCATCTTCCCTGTATCTTGAGCATTATAGCTAAGGGTGAAACCTGAGGTGTGCCTTTGGGGACCTGCCTAACCCATGTCAGTGCCAACATGGCAGCTGCTTTCCTCTACTCCGGCTCTCCTCTCATCTGGAATTCCACCTGCCCTGCTTCTCATTTGCCTGTCCCTAGTGCCGTGCCCTAAGCACACTATATGGGACTGCTGTACGGCCAGGTCATCATCCCGCTCGTCTCTGTAAGGAGGAGATGAGCTGGTCTAGTGTTGGTTCTGGGGTGCCCTGGGCTTGGAGAGGAGGTAGCTCTGGGACCCTCTGGTTTTGTGGGCCCAGTACGTAAGATAATACAGGAACCATCTCAGGTGTCAGAGCCCCATATATGGGCTGCCCTGCACTGAAGGCAGCACACATTTGTCTTTCTGTCTGTTGATGAGGAACGAGTCCAGGACTTTGTGCACAGTAAGCGCGTGCCCTCCTCCTGAGCTGCACCACTAGCACTAGGTACTGAATACATTCCATCTCCCCGGCCCTCCAGAGGTCATGCTCTTTGGCCTGTTTCCTTAGCCAGGGCCATGTGTTGAGTAAATATGGGGAAGTCTCTATTATACAGCTCTCCCATCCACCCAGTAGCCTTGCCACCCCTTCCTGGGGTTGTCATTCATCCAGATATTAGTAGTAAAAGCTCTGTATGCTGAGGTACCCCAGGCAGAAGTCCTGTTTCATAGCAGTGGGTGTCGATGGCTAAGTGGAAAGAGTACCACACAGAGGCCCACTGCACTGGGTGGAAACCACTGTGGTTAAGTCAGATGGACATGGCTTAGATCATCTGTCACCTGCAGTGACCATCATATTTTCCTAGCCCGTGCATGCTGATGGGCATCACTCGGGCGAGGGCTTGGCACCAGGGCATGGCCGCTCTCTGCCTGCTGCTGCAGTTCACTCTCCAGGTTGCATTAAGGTGGTACTGGCTTTGCCATTGTGAATACTGTGACCGTGTGCTTAAGAGATGAGGTCATTGAAACTACAAACCGTGACAATGCCAGCTCCAGTGTGACCCAGACAGCAACAAAGAGAAAGCTAAATAACCCTCATTTTTTTTTGACAGGTTTAAAGGCACAGAACTTGATGAGGACACTGAGAACATTACACTGTGTGTAGACTTAGGGGTAGTCAGAGAGGGGTGAAAAAGCTCTCTCTCCCCGAGTTATCGTGAGCATACGCTTGAGTGAGCACAGCCATCACCCCATTTCCTGATTGCACTGTAAATGAGACAGTTGTGTTCAGATCTAGTGGTTGCAACGGAAAGTCCTATGTGTGAACCAAAGGGAAGGGATTTTTGATAACTTTAGATGTCCCAGCCCCTTGGGCACAGCTGTGTTCTTCACAGTGTGCCAGTGACACCACACATCATTGTAACACAAGACTGCACACCGAGTGTGCAGCTCAGGGTTAGAGCCTCAAATGCAGGAGACCCTGGGTTCCATCTCCAACACCACTAAGAAAACAAAACAAAAGACAATTCCTGGTAGGTCTGTTAATTTAAGAGCTGAAATTCTACATTATCTTGATTTCCGTGAGGCTTTTCATAGAACTGCAGAAAGCAGAACTGTTTTCTTATTAAATCCAGCTCGAGTTTGCTCATTGATCTGCACGTTCAGCAGACAGCTTTAATATCACTCTTGGAAGATCCATCTGAAACCTCTCGCCAGTGAAAGGAGGCATCCCTTACCCCCCGTACCACCACTTCTGTGAGAACAGCCTTCATGATGCCATCCATTCAGGTCACTTGTAGCTTTATAGAAGAACATTGTGAGAATTTTACTTCATAGAAATAGAGAATACCAGCTGGGCAGTGGTGGTGTTTGCCTTTAATCTCAGCACTTGGGAGGCAGAGGCAGGTGAATCTCTGTGAGTTCAAGGCCAACCTACTCAACAGAGCTAGTTCCAGGACAACCAGAGCTGCTAAACAAAGAAACCATACCTCAAAAAGTAAAAAGAAGGAAGGAAGGAAGGGGAAAGGAAGGGAAGGGATGGTAAGGAAGAGGAAGGGAAGAAAAAGGAAAGGAAGGAAAGAAGAAATGAATGGAGAATACCAGCTGGGCGGCTGGGCGTGGTGGCACATGCCTTTAAACCCAGCAGTTGAGAGGTGGAGGCAGGTAGAACTCTGTTCAAGGCTAATCTGATTTATACACAGAAAACCCTATCTCAAACCCCCCCACTCACACACACACTCCACCCAAATAATAGAATGCCTCTGTTGGATGCCTATAAAGTGACAGTCATCTCTGGCAACCACAGAAAAGTCATTAAGCGTTGCCTTTAAAAACCCAATATGTTTGCCAGGCGGTGGCAGTGCCTGCCTTTAGTCCTCGCACTCAGGAGGCAGAGGCAGGCGGGTCTACAAAGTGAGTTCCACCACACCAAGGGCTATGCAAAGAAACCCTGTCTCAAAAAAGCTCAAGACTCAAAACATAAAACCACACACCGCAGTATTTTTGCTGAGTGTGGTGGCAGTGTGTACCTTTAATCCCAGTACTCAGGAGATGGGCGTGCAGATACCTGAGCAAGGCCAGCTGGGTCTACAAAGTGAGTTCTAGGAAAGCCAAAGCCACACAGAGAAACCAAACCAACTAAACAAACACCACCCCATGGTGGTCAGGTGGCTCACACCTAAAATCCTAGCACTCAGGGAGGCAGAGGCAAAAGGATCACCATGTGTTCTAGGCCAGCATAGGCAACATAATAAGTTTGGGGTCAGCCAGGGCTGTATGGTGAGAACCACATCTCCAAACACAAAAACTAAGGTGTGACAAGAAGGATATCCGTGTCTGATCTGGAAGTCTGGTTGGAAAGGGTGAGAAAAGGAGTAGAATACAAGGAATGTGTGTGTGCTCACCTGGACGGTTGCGCTAACCTCACACCAGAGAAAGAATGGCTTAGTTTTTCAGAAATGAGGCTGCAGGAGAACTCAGAAAATGCCATGGTCAAGGGCAGCCAAGTTAAACAAGAATTCAACTTGGATCTCACAAGTTGAAGTATCCTCATGTGAAAAAGAGCTTTAATTGAGCAGGACACCTGTCCTGTGTGTGCTAGCGTTGAGGAGTGCTGGCCATCACAGGTCAGACATGTCAAGACAGAAGCATTGTTGAAAATACAGTGTCCTCACACATGACATCTCTTCAGACAACTCAGCTGCTAACTGCTACTAGTAACTGGCCCAGTCGTTTTAAGTAATGGTGTTTCTGTATTAGAAAGTTAACCAATAGAGACTAAAGAAGCGGAGCTGGGACAAGTAGCACACAGGCAAGCAGACGAGGTGGCCTCCCTCCTCACCCCAGCACATAAAAACGGGCTTGAGCACTGGGAAATGGGCCTGCTGTGAAGACTCCTAACCATGACTTCCTGGCTTCCATGTGCGGATGTACACATTCCACATTCACCTCCACACGTGTATATACAGAAACGTGTACACTCACCTGTACACATAATTAAAAATTACCCCTTCCCCCCTAATTTAAACCAGGTGCATTGGTGCGTGCCCGTAGATATAACTGCTAGATGCTAAAGCAGGAACATGGCTTGATCCCAGGAATTCAAGGCAACTAGTGTTGAGTCATCTCAAGAGGGGACAAAGAGGTTATACAAAACCCACAGAATGGAGGAAATATGCTCAATAAAAGATTAAAATTCAAAGTATATAAGGAACTCTTTCAACTCAGCAATAAGCAGACATCCTAATTTAAAAATGGGACAAATAACTGAATAAATGTTTCTCCATAAGCATGTATGTAGATGCTGTTAAGAAATGCTGGTTAAGACACAGTGAGGTAGCTCTTCAAGACAGGAGGACAGCTGTGATCAAAAGCATGGCAGTGACTGTTGTTGGGGCTGAAATAGCAGAAGGAACCCTTGGCCGCTGCTGATAGGAATGTCAGATGGTGCAGTGGCTGGAGAGTGGCCTGGCAGTGCCAAGGAGGGCAATGACTGTGTGGCCCAGCACTTCCACTTGGGTGCACCTGTCAGAACTGGAAATACCTGGCCATGGAGCTTAGCGTGAAACCACCCTGAATGTGTGGTGAACAGATGTGTTTGGCAGAGTTCTGCCCTGGACTTCGGTCCATAAGACAAAACACAGTACATATTTGAGTAAGAACGTGAGGGAACCTCGGAAATGTGCTTTAAGAGATTAACGCTAGCCGCTGAAGGCCTTGGGGTGCCGTGTCTGGTAGGCAAATCCATAGAAATGAAACAGCCTGACCATTGCTGAGGGTCAGGGTGATAGAAGTGTCCTAAAGTTGATATGGTAGTTCCCCAATCCTAAATATAATGGATCAGTTGTATGATGTATGAATGTTTGTATGTTATTAAGCAGTAGGTGGAAATACATAATAATATGTGATTTCAAAATTACCTGATCTGGAGACAGACAAGTTAGTGTCTGTTTTGATCCAGCGCTTGGGAGGCAGGGTAGCCAGTGTTACATATGCCCTGTATTAAAAAAAATGACCAAAAAAAACCCCAGAATTTATTTTTATATATTGGTCATTATCTGTGTTAGAATAATGGCGTGTGTTTGTTTGTGGTATATGTATTATGTTAGCAACTTTGGATACTTTTTGGTCTGGGACAGCCATGTCCTAGGAGCCTAATAAGGTGACCAGCCCTTCATCTTTGTATCATTTGGGTTAATTAGCATGAATTTGGCTGCTTCACTGTTCCTGGAAAGGTGACAAAGACACTGAACCCCTTTGTTCAGGAAGTGACTTTCAAGACCCCAGCCCCTGTACACATCAGCGCTCCATGCTGCCTCCTGTACCATGATCTGTTGCCCACACAGCAGGTCTGGAGTGGCTTCTGCCATCTCTTTTGTCTGCCCAGGTTCTATTCATTTCTGCTAAGGCCTTGCCACCTCCTCCATGCAGCCCATTCTGATTTCCCTGCAGTCTGTGACTGTGTTTGGAACTCAGCTGGCCACTCTCTTGCTGCATGGCTGTGAGCTGCTTCTCCTGGGGCTGTGACACAGGTGTGACCCAGCAGTTCTCCCTCTTGTCACTTCGTGTCTAGCCCTTCCCACCCCTTATCCGGTCAGCATCGCAGGTCCTGGCTTCAGGCTAGACTCATTGGTAAATCAGGACCATGAGATGTGGCCTTCCTTCCTGAGGTGGGCTTGAGAGTTGCAGACAGGATGGCGTGGAGTAGATTCTTCACCACTGCCCCCGAGGCGTCCCATGTCTGAGGGACAGCCCATAATAGGTTGCCCTGCTCCACTCTCAGCTTCTCTGTCCCAGGAGATCTGTGCAAAGCATTTGCTATGCTCTGCTTCAGTTTTCTCACCTGTACGATGCAGGTGACAAGCTTTAGTCATTTGGTCTGGCCTGTGCAGTCAGTCAAGATTCATTCCTGTGCAGTAATGGCTGCTGAACCAGATCCCTAACCAAACACTGTGAGGAAGCCCAAGAAATCGGCTAGCTGACTGTGCGTGGAACCTGGCGGCTTTGGTCTGGGTCCTTTCCCCCAGGAGTTTGCTCGTTTGACTGATAAATAAAACCAGGCCCCTCCATTGGGCAATCCCCAGGGTGAAGACAAGGAACCTGTTCTAGCTACCCAGGCACCCAGTGCCTAAGTCTGCACAAGGAGACCACCACCCTGGAGCATCCTGGGTCCCAAGGCCTCAGGGAAGCAGGACAGGAGTGGAAAGGGTCTGGGTCCTCTAACCATCCTCTGCTTCCCCCACAGTTTCCAATGGGTCCTGGCTCAGATGGCCCAATGGGAGGCATGGGCGGCATGGAGCCACACCACATGAATGGATCCTTAGGTAAGCCAGCACCTACACATGGCTCCACTCTGTCTCAGCCCCTGGGTCACCTGGGACAGTGTTTTCCTTGACTAGGCTCCTAGGAAGGCCCTGAGCAAATGCTCCTGCCTACACTGAGGTGAACTCCCATGCAAAGGGCCATTCTCAGAGGATGGAGAACACACAGAAGCCTGGTACAGCAACTAACTGGGCCAGGCATGGTGACACATATTACTGTACTGTAGCACATAGGAACCTGAGGCAGGAGGATCACAAGTTCAGGCTAGCCTGACATATTCTATTGCAGGTGTATAAATGAGACCTGAGTAACATGGAGCTGGGCACAGTGCTTGTTTGGCTTTCATCTGAGCACTTAGGATACCGAGGTGGGAGCGTGATGAATTCATGGCATGCCTGGGCCATTTGGCAAGGCCCTGCCTCAAGAGCAAACGGGGCTGAGGAAATGGCTCAAGCGTGAGGACCTGAGTTTGATCCCCAGCACCATGTAAAAGCCGCACACAGTGGCACACACTTAATGCCAGCTGTGAAGGCAGAGACAGGAGGATCCCTGAGGCTTGCTGCCAGCCAGTCTATAGTTGAATCAATCAGCAAGCTGAATCCAGGTTCAGTGAGAGAATTTGTCTCAAAAAGTAAGGTGGAAAGCACCTGGCAGTGATCTCTGACCTCCTGCAGTGTGCACTCGTGTGTACACATACATACATGAAAACAGTACCTACATATACTCAACACACACACGCCCCGAAGGAAGGAAAGAAAGGAATGCCCTGACTTGGCCTCTTCTTCCCTTTTAGGATCAGGAGACATAGATGGACTTCCAAAAGTGAGTGATGCTTATTGTCCTCTCCCTCGGTATCACCCTCTCTCTCTGTTGGGGACACGGACTCACCTCCTCATCTCTTTCCACAGAATTCTCCTAACAACATAAGTGGCATTAGCAATCCTCCAGGCACCCCCCGAGATGACGGCGAGCTAGGAGGGAACTTCCTCCACTCCTTCCAGAACGACAATGTAAGTTCCCAGAGCCCTCACTCTTGTAGTGCTTGGGTCCCACGAGTTCCCTTCGGCTTGAGGACCCTGGACCTGCTCCCTGTGCTGCTTTTCACCTTGGTTGTTTCCTGCTGCCTGGTCCTTCCAGGGGTGGGGTGGGGATACTGTGCGAAGGCTGGAAGCCTTCAGCATTCATAAACAGAAATGGCTGGGAAAGCTCTGAGCTGAATTGATCAGGCAGCACTGGCCCATGGGATCATGCAAGCAGGAATTTCCTGGACCCTTGGTGCACAGGGACCAGGTGAATTTCAGTGTTCATACTCATTGATGAAAACAGCTTCGGAGATCCCCAGACTGTTGCTGGTCCACAGCACCCTCCAGGAACCTGGACTCAATAAATCCCAGTACCCTACTGTCTTGGTTTCCCTAAAAAACTTGACTCCAAGGAATACGAACTAGAGGCCATTTGTGCTTCCAGAGTTCCTGGCAAAAGACATAGACTGGTCCCAGAGGAGTCACCTAGCTCCTGCATCCTTGACTTCACCTTATCCATGCCCATCTTGCACCCCAGGTTTGCTCTGGCCAGCACTGTCCTCCCCACCTGACAACCATCCCCATCCCTGCTTCTCCCCTGCAGTATTCTCCAAGCATGACGATGAGTGTGTGACCCCCCCCTCCAAGACGCTGAGAGCCGGCATTGCAGGCAGAAGATGCCAGAAATTATGCAAGAAGAAGTGAGGTGTCGATACCAGGAGCTGGGGGAGGGTGTCTCCTGCTCCCCTCCACCCCTCCCATCCACTCCCCCACCTTTCCCAATTTTAGTTTCATGCAATAAAAAGGCCAAACTTTTTATTCCATAAAACATGAAGGACAAAAACTCAAAAAATGTATTTCAAGTCAGCAATCAGAAAAATCCCACCCTCTCCTCACCCTAAAGGACCTTTCTGTACATGACACTTTTTGTTTGTTCGTTTGTTTGTTTGGGATTTTATTGTTGCTGGGATTTTTAATTTGTTTTTGGGGGGTTTCTTTTGGGGAAAAATTTTTTTAATGGAAGCTTCTAGCAAGCCCTACATCCCACCCCACTCAACCTCTTTGCTTTCTTCTTAAAAAAAAAAAAAAAGGAACAAAAAAAGGAAAAAGAAAAAAGGCCAAAAAAAAGGAAGAAAAACCCACAAGCCCTGCTGTGTGTCCTACCACCAGAAAGCTAGTCTAGGTGTGCGATGTCACACTGACGTTGTAGCCATCCAATAATAATAATAATAAACTGGACAGTTTACAATCGGTGGTCCCTTTCAAAGCTGTCTGGGGAAAAGAAACAGAGTCCATCATTTCCACGTGGGCCTTTGGGGTTTGCATTGGGCAAGGAGATGATCTGGCTGGCCATCACAACACACCGGCACCCCTGTGGCCAGAGAGCCCAAGAGCCCCCAACCTGCTGTCGCCTAACAGAGACCATCGCTGTGACCCAGCATACACACTGTTCCAGGATGGCTGCCTCTTCTTCAGACCTCGTGCCCGACCACTGGGGCCTCCAGCCAGTCAGTCCCCACGGCTCTTGGCAAGACTCCTGCTGGCTGGGTAGGAGAGGCCCCACCCACAGAATGGCTATGATCTGGGACATGGAACTGGCCTCCACGTTCTGGTCCCTAGATCCTCACATAGTGCGCACAGGCAGGGCGGGCTGAAGTGGTTTTCTTTTTTTTTTTTTTTCCTCCTGTTTGTCATTTTTCAAAGATGGGTATTGGTTAGAATCGCTCTGTATTTGCTTGGAACTGGATGGAGAGACTTCGGCATAGCTGTGGGGGTAGGGGGGGAGCACCAGCAACCAAACAGACACTGTCTCTGGTCCTGTTTTATTTTCAAAAACCTACAAACCTGATGGTGGAGCCGTCCCCTCCTAGGAGGGGTGACTTGGCTACCCTGGCCTCACCCTGGCAACTTCTGTGTCTTGCCCTGAAGACACTGAATTCTTTGTACATTTACACCCTCCTCGTGCCCCGCCCACCCTTGTAGCTGGTCTTTGTTTTCTTACCTCCCCTTTCTGACCCATGTATATCATATTCTGTGAGATACCATCTGCCTGAAAAAAGACCTTGTGCGGATTCTTGGGAACATTGTAGCTGTTTCTGTGTTTTTTCTTACCTTGTAGTCTGGTTCTGAATTATGAGAGGAAAAAAAAGTAATTATGATACATTGTAGTTTGTGTACGATATATGTTGATAATGTTTTATTAAAGGGACATCTTTTTTCCGCAGCCCTTCCTGACATGTTTGGGGGGAGCCCGGGTAGGAGCTGGTGATACTGATCAGGAAGGAGAGTGTGGGCCTGGCACCTGAGACTTCTTCCTTGCTCTCCAGGCACCTGCTGCTTTTCCCTGGGCCTGAGTTCAGGCCTTGGAAGTGGGGTTGGGACAGGTGGGCGCCAGTTACCTCAAACCCTTGGAGGCTTGTCTTGTTAACAGCTTCCATGCCCAAAAGTCCCTAATGTGTCTGGGATTATTGGGGTAGTAGGAAAGTCTATAGGTGTTTGGCTATTGGGAGTTTTTTTTTTTTCCTTTTTTTAAATCTCCCAGGCAGGGCTAAGAGTGGAAGAGGCAAGGATTAGGCGCCAGGCGAAGGATTTTGGAAGTGATGCAGACTGGCCTGTAGCTTACAGAGGGCCTGTAGAGAATGGGGGGCGGGGCTGGTGGTTGTCAGTGTAGGAAAGTACAACTAAAGTCCTGGGTACATCCTCTGACAGTGCGGGCAGGGATGGCCAGTGCTTGAACCAAGTGCTCTCCGCTTTTCCAAGAACCTCAGAACCAGGTTGTAATTCTGCCTGTTGGCATCTTGATACCATCACTCCTTTGGACATGACCGTGGGCATATAGATTAGTTTGTGACTGACTTTGGTTTCTTCATTTAGGCATTAACAACAGTGCCTCATGAGTGGCTCCTGCCAGCTCACGCTTGGAAGGGTGGTGTGACGGGGAAGAGCTGGGACGCCCTAGGTTCGGTCCTAGGCTTTCCTCTGCAGCTGCTGGCTGTGGCACTCACACCAGCAACTGTGACAAGGCAGTTGCTGCACAGTCTCCTCATTCATGCTTCCAGATAGGAACTGTGGAGAGGGTGCCGTGTGGGAGAAGCCATCTCGGGTCTGCCGAGGTGAGAGGCCACCTGCATTGCTTTCTTTTTCCACAGCCCACCACCTGGGCCCCAGAACAGCCCCTTCAAGTTGCCGTCCTAGCCCAGATGGCCACCCAGCGCCTGGTCTTCCTTCACCAGAGTATTGTCATTGCCTTGCTCGGGCTTAAGGTATACTTTCAGGGCTAGGCCAGAGCCCTGGGCTCTTCGTGGGCTTGGCATTGGGCCTGGAGGTTGGACATAAACAACCAGACTAGGGACTGTGTGCTGAGAGATAGAGGGGCTCATTCTGTCCTGTGCTGGGCTTCTGTCCATTCCCAAGACCCTATGAAGCCCTAGTCCTTGGCAGCTGGGACCTGGACAATTAGGATTCTGGTCAGGCAGGTGGCAGGGAGAACTGTTTGGGTGGGTTGAGTCACCTAGATAGGCAGTAAAGAAAGTGGATGTTTAGGCCCCTGTTAGTGACCAACTTTGGGAGTTGGCATTTGGATGACCGACGCCTGGAGATGGATCCTCTGGGGTTCCCAGTGATCAGAAATGGAAACGGGGAACCAGCAAAGGTAGGTAAATGTGGAGCTGAGAGATCTGGTATCTGGTAGACCCCAAGGGCTGGTACCCTTGGAATCAATTGCCTTTTCTCACCACCTAGCTCTTGATGCAGCTTGTCACCTACACCTTGGTTCTTGCTGCCCTCTCTGTTCCTGGAACCAAGTCCTCAAAGCACCACCATGAGGATGTTCCTCACCTGTGGAAGCTGAGTTCTCAGGGACCCTGTGCCGATGAGTCAGTGCCTGCCTTCTCTAAGCCAGGGCCTATCTCCTGGCAAGTACTCAGTGGATGTTTGTGGAGGAACTGAAGGTTGCTCAGTCAGTCACCTCTGGAATATACTCTGGTGCCTGTCCCCAGTGCTGTCACCTGTGGGCAGGGACTTAGAGGTGGGGGAAAGGTGGCCTTTGTGGGTATCTGCTGCTGCAGATCCAGAGACAACTGCCAGTGACCACTAGGCAGCCTAGGAACTCCTGGGGATAGGTACTGTGACTACCAGCTTGAGTCCTCAATCCCAGCACACTGCCTGGCACACAGTTCATAATTCTGGAATAGTGTGAATGGCTAAATTGCCAGAGGTGTAATGTAGGGAACTTCAGGACTCTAGTCCTGACACATTAGGGGGTCCTCACGTTGGTCTGGGTTAGAAACCTGTAAATCGTGTATGTTCTAGGAAGGGGGAGAACATTGGTCTCTACAGGCCGGACTCAGAGATCTTGCACTGGGCAGCAAACCCACTCCCTAGATGGGTCTGGGGAGATGTGACCTGGGGTAGCTGGCATGCAGCATGGTCCCTCAGGTGGCGGCATCCTGAACAGGAAGTGCTGGATTTGCTCTGTCTGCCTGCCCTACTCACAGCCCAGCCTACTTCTGTGAACTGAGAAATGGAGCAGTTCTGGAAAGGAGACACCAGGCTATCCTAGGTCCATCATCCTCCACCTCCAATCTTTTTAGGGAAGGTCCCCCCAGGAGATGATGGGTGTGACCCAGAAGTCAGAACTGAGGCCGTGGAGCTGGAGCTCCAGGGTGACGTTTCACCAGAACACCTACCGCTTGAAGGCGTGGGCTTAGAAAGGGCATTCCCCCGGGAGGAAGTGTGGAAGCCAGCTGGGGAAAGGGTGGTGCATGTGTTTGAGGAGGTTCCTAGGACCCAGAGTGGATAAATATCCAGTGGAAGACATACAAGCATTTCCCAGGGGTGGCACTGGAATTAGGACCATGAAGCACAATTAATAAAAACTCAGAGGAATTGGGGTTAAGCCTAAAGATTCGAAAACCAAAGCAACAGCCAGCTCTGAACCTCTACCTCAGTCTGAAATGGCCATTCTGCCTCCGGGAAATCTCAGAATGAGACTGAGAGCTATCTCCTCCCGTTTTATAATCCTCTCTAGTTCTGGAATTAAAGGCGTGCACCACTACTGCCTTGTTTCTATGGCAAGCTAGTGTGGCTACTGGGATTAAAGGTGTGTGTTATTGCTGCCTGGTCTATAAGGTTGACTAGTGTGGCAGTTTTACTTTTCTGATCCTTGGGCAAGTTTTATTTATTAAAATACAAGTGAAATGCCACTACAGGGCCAGCTTACTCTGACACCAGACCTGATTTGGCTGGATTGCCACCTCTGAAAGGTCTCTGGAGGCTTGGCTACCCAGTCACTTACACTTCCTGTTTTGGCAAATATGCCCAGGTGCAATTCTGCAAATGCTATGGGGATGAGGGCCAGCGGCTCTGCATACCCAGCTCAGAGCTCACACTGGCTCCAAATGTTCTCCGGGTCTGCCCTACCCTCCTTTGAGGCTTTTACCTGTGTCATTGATGCATAGGGCCTGTTACTCGGTGTGTAGCCTCCCTAGCCTGAGAATGCAGCGCTAACATCCTCAGCTGCTAGAAGCTGCCTCCCTCAAGATTTTACCTTCTGCCAGGCAGTGACCAGTAGCTGATGCGGGCCAAGGTCACACTAACTTGCCTCCGTGTAGGACAGTTCTGTGCAGGAATGCAAATACTGTGGCTGCAGGACCTGTTTTGTCGCTCAGTGTCCACAGCCTTGCTCAGGTCCTGCACATACTAGACACTCTGTGAACTACTATGAGAGTGGATGGAATGGCTGGTAACTTGTCATCTGAGGCAAGGGGCACATGCTGGAGTTGAGCAGAAGAAAATACATGTCTGTGGAAGTTCCCAGAGGAGTCTGCGGCCATACCACCCTGAACACGCCCCATCTTGTCTGATCTCAGAAACTTAGCAGGGTTGGGCCTGGTTAGTACTTGGATGGGAGAAGTTCCCAGAGGGGTTGGGCAGTTCAGGTTCCCCATACCAGGTGACCCTCAGCACTCACGTGGGCATATTAAAGGGAGTCTGACACTATGAGGTCCTATGCCTGCTTCAAGGAACTCAACTTGAGGAGTCTGAGCTGACTGCAGTATCTTCCAGCCTTGGGCCTACAGGAGTGACAGACACAGTCCTCCAAGTGGAATCGCCAAGCCTCTGGCTAACACCTGCCGAGGGTCACTGTGGGCAGAAAGTGAACATCTTCCAGCTGGGGCTTCTAAGACTCCAAACTGATCTGAGGGAAGTCTGGTCAGATGCAGCCCATCTAACTCAAGGGAGAAAGATTGTGAACAGGGACATTGTCCAAACTCCTCCTCAGAGAAGAATGTGGTGGCATCTGGATTCCTGAGGGTGTGGGGAATGGCCTCCTCCCAGGCAGGACTTAATTCCCTGGAGACAGAATTGAACCAACCTTTCTCTTTCCTTTAAAAAAAAAAGTTTTTAAAATAAAGATTTATTTAGCCCAGGTTGGGCAGGAATCCCCAATGTAGACACGGATGAACCTGAACCTCTGATTCCCTGCTTCTACCTTCTGAGCATGTGGATTAGTGCATCAATCTCCACCCTCAGCAAGAATGAGCTTCTTAATGGATTGGGCACATTCAGGCTCACTATGTGAATGTCATTTTGCCCCCAGTTCCGTTGCTTCAAGTCCTCTGTCCCTTTCCTGCCCTTCCTTCCGACTCAGGCTGGCCAGCGAGGCCCCTGTCCTCAGGCCCTGAGCCACACAGACATTAATGTCACCCCATAAGAAAAGCAAAGCAGCCCAGCAGTGATGGTGCAAGCCTTTAATCCCAGCACTCGGGAGGCAAAGATAGGCGGATCTGTGTGAGTTCAAGGCCAGCCTGGTCTACATAGAGTTCCAGGACAGAGAAACCCTGCCTCAAAAAAACTGGGGAAAAGAAAAAAGTGGAAAGGACAAGGAGGTTGGACACGGGAGCTGGGGAAGGAAATTCATCTCTGTAGAGGTGGCAGTTGTCACCGCGTATGAACTTTCTAGCTCTTCAGTAAATCATGGGGGCTTCTCAGCCTCCTCAGTTTCCCCATCTCTATGGGGGTGGGGATACCCACCATTCCTCCTGCCTCAGCACAGAGACACTGCAGTTTGTGTTCAGTTTGGTTCTTTGTGCTGTGGGCTCTGGGGCCTTGTGATAGGACTATGACCAGGCAGGAGGTGCCCACTCTGGAGCTAGGGGAACACAGACTGCAAACCCTGTAACGCTGGCCCATCCTGGGTCATCAGATCTCAAGCTGCAAGGTTATGGGCTAACTGTGCTAGTTACTGCGAGCCTCCACCCCTCATGGCTACTCATCTCGCCCTCTTCGCCAGCTAACAAGGCAGTCTGATAGGATTTAGGGTGCCCTAGGCTTCCAGCCATCACTGCCACTGCAGAGAATCACCACAGTGGCCTGCAGCTGGCCTTTTTAGTCATCTGCCCGTCCATCCTCTGTGCTTCTACCAGTGCTGGAAAACTTCCTCTGACACAGCAATTCCACTGCCACCAATTTACCCTGTGGCTAAGCTGGCAAAGCAGACTCAGAGCCACGAGAAGGGCTGCTTGCTGCCACATTTTATAATACCCAGAGACAACCTGTATGGCCATCTCCAGCCACAACTGCAGCACAGGAAGTAGGGGTATACTGTCTGTGCTGCTGTGGCGGGACCCTGAGACTCCAAGGCTAGGTAAGTGTACAGGGAGGATACTAAGTATATACAGTTGTGTGCTTAGGACACACACATCATGACATGTGGAAAACAAGCTGGATTGCACCTTGAGAGGACTGAGGTTGCTCCGAGTGTTACCTTGGACTTTAGAAAGGTACAAAAGTTACCTGGTGTTCAAGGTCTCATGAACCCCATCCCAACTGCCATCCCACCCCCCCGACACTCCTGTTCCCATGCATCTGACACACCAGGCTCCTTCCTCTCTCACATCTTCTTCCTGGTGAGCCCTCTTGCCCACATCTCCCAGAGTCCCGCAGCCCCTGCTAAGCTCTGAAGTTAGCTATGAAGTGGAAGAGGTGTGGTGTAACATGGAGGCTGGCTTGTTGGGGTTTCTGTCCTGCCTGGTTCCCACAGCCATTAAGTCCCAAAGAAATCACACAGAGATGTCTATATTAATGATAAACTGATTGGCCCACTAGCTCAGGCTTCTTATTAGCTCTTGTAGCTCATATTAACCCATTATTCTTATCTATGTTAGCCACATGGCTCAGTACCTTTCTCAGTGGGGCAGGTCACATCTTGCTTCTTCGGTGGTCTGGGCAGGAGTGCGGGGGGGGGGGGGAGCTTCCTGCTTCCCAGAATTCTCCTATTCTTATTGCACCACCTCTACTTCCTGTCTGGTTTTCCCGCCTATACTTCCTGCCTGGCTACCAATCAATCAGCGTTTATTTAAAACATAATTGACAGATGTAGAATTGTTCTCCCGCACCAGAGTGGGACAGACTGAGTGGCCCAGGGCTAACACTGTTGGATGATGTTACCCAGCTCCAAGGTCTCTCCGTGTTCTTCCCATAGGAAGCCCGAGTATTCACAGCCAACAGGGCCACCTCACCCAAAGCCTTGCCCTCTGTGGCAGTTAGCCAATCATCTGTGACAAGTGAAAAGTTCCTGTAGATAGGCTCACCCATGTATGAGCAATGTGGCTCTTGGGTTCTGTGGGCTCTACCGAGGCCCCAGGTGTGATCACAGATGCAGTGGGCATGCTATGTCTCTTTCCTGTGTTCACCTGCACTCCCCACAGGCTCTGGGCCAACTTTCTCCACAAGCATCCGCACGCAGGTCTCTGTCCCCAGGTGTGTACGAAGGCAGCTGGCTCAGAGCATCAGCTGTGGGAATGTGGGGACGCTCCTTCCATATCCTCCATGCAGTGCCCTTTACTGCACAGCCACCCTGTTGTGCACAAGGCACCATGTCAAGTGGGACTTGTTATTTGGAGACCAGCTGACCCAGGAAACTCATCAAATAAGCCCGTGAGGCAGGAAACTAGGACTCTACAATGAATAGTCTCTTGAGCCTCTGTAGTCACTGAGGGATGTGTGTACAATTTAAACAGCTCAGCACTTAAGAGCAGTGGCTGCCCTTCCAGAGGAGCCAGGATCGGTTCCCAGCACCACACAGCAGCTCACAACCAGTTGTGACTCCAGTTCTGAGGGAGCTGATCCTGTCTTCTGGCCTCTTTGGGCACTAGGCACTCATGGGTACATATACAGACAAAAACACCTGTATACATCAAAAAAAATTTCCACAAGAACTTAGCACACATTTATAGTACCTGCCATGAGGCAGGCCACACAGACTCATAGCTACAATCTTCAAAATTAGAAAGGGGGCGGGGGCAGGGATGTGGCTCAGTGGTACAGTCCTTTTCATAGGTTCAATCCCCAGTACCAAAAGAAAGCAAAGAAAAACAAGGGACAGGGTAAGGTGGCACAGGCTTGAAACTCCAGTACTCTAGATGTTAAGGTCAGAGGATGGCAAGTTCAAGGCAAGGCTAGCTACACAGCAATACTTTGTCTCAAAAACAAAGGGGGGTGGGGGAGAGAAAGACCTAAAACTCCAAGGGAAGTGATACTAGCCTCAGGGTTTGAATGAGCAAACCGAAACTCAGGCACTGCTCACCTGAGTCCAGATGAGTCCAAAGCACAGCTGGTCCAGGGCCCGTACTTGTAAGAGGCAAGGAGGCACATGGCATGGTCAACCTTCAGCACCTCACAGACAAGCTCTCACCAACACAGGCACCATTGCAATACAAAGACTCTTTATTGCCAGCAAGACCACCAGACCGAGAAGGCGTGGGAGGCTTGCCCAGGCCCAGGCATCACCTTCCTAGGACGGAAGCTCCTCAGAGGCAGGAGTAGGGTGTCAGGCCCCTGAAGTTCACACAGCACCATGCAAATACAGAGCTAAAAACTTTCTGAATGTCTCTGGCTGGAAATCAACAGGCCCAGCGGGTTCCTAGAAAGAACACAGACCATTAGGATCCACAACAGCAAAGGAGACAGGTCACTCTCGGTGACTCATCAGTGCCCGGCGAATCGCCATCTTTTCCCCACATCAGCTCTCTGTGACCAAGGACACTGAGGAGCTGGTACTGCAGATGTGCTGAGGGTTTCTGGCACCCATCAGCCGAGCCATCTCACTCCAACCACTGGGACATGAAAAGAACTCCCCATTCTATCCTGGTTCATAGCACTTCAAGGAGAAACACGCTGACAGGCTGGAAGCCACCGCAGAACTGACTGTGTGACTATCAGAACTCCACTGAGCCAGTCTGCACGCAGCCCGTGTGCAGCATAGCGGGTAACAGACCCCGCAGCACCTGTGCTCTGCCCTCTCATCCTGAATGCTTCTCACTGCATTGTAGCCTGGACTCAGCTGAGAACCGGGTGCAGCAGGGGCAGGGCACAAGAGGAGACCCGTATGCTGACGATGACTGCAGTCCTCCCACAAGGCCACAGTGTGATGCTGCCACAGGGCCCAGCAAAGCATTGAAGCAGGTGGGGGAGTGGACACAGGGACAGTCTCCCACAGCAAAGACTGAAGAGAAAGGGAGGCAGATATGGCTGTTCAGTTCCTAGAGCCCCTCCTGCCAGACCAGGCTCGACCAAGGCTCACCCTGGATGGACAAGTCAAGGTCTGCTGTAATCCCCAGGCTCGAGGAATCTGGACTTACCAACACCACCTTCCTTTTGATGACTGGGCGACACCAGAAGTGCCGGTAAAGGAGCTGGTCTGAGTCTATCCATACCAAATTCTTGATGCCCTCATTAGAGGCCAGATCTGTGGTGTTCAACTGCAACACGAGGAACTGGAAGACACGCCCATCGGTGCCCACACTCTGCACGACTATGGGCTGCTCCAAGACCTTGGTGGCGCTCTAAGAAAAGCGGACAAGAAAACGATGTGGCAGAAGAGTACACACCAGGGAGCCCAAATTCCACCCTTAAAACACCCACCCGCTTCCTTTTTATGGTTTCACCTCAGGGCAGGTAAGGCAGACCGAGGAGTTCCACAGTCCACAGCCAGTCTCCCTGCACCCAGCCAGGCCTCTCCTCACCCAGCCAGGCCTCCCTTCACCCAGCCAGGCCTCTCCTTACCCAGCCAGGCCTCCCTTCACCCAGCCAGGCCTCTCCTCACCCAGCCAGGCCTCCCTTCACCCAGCCAGGCCTCTCCTTACCCAGCCAGGCCTCCCTTCACCCAGCCAGGCCTCTCCTTACCCAGCCAGGCCTCCCTTCACCCAGCCAGGCCTCTCCTCACCCAGCCAGGCCTCCCTTCACCCAGCCAGGCCTCTCCTCACCTAGCCTGGCCTTCTCTGCCTCAAGACCCCAGAAACCTGCTCTTCAACCCCAGTACTAACTCCCACTGCTGACTGGCAATTACTGGGCAAGGCTTGAAGTTCAGGCAAGCCGGGAGGTTAATGGAGGGAATCCCTCAAGCCCCTGCCTTACCCACTAAGACAATAGTGACGTCAGCTATCAAAGGCTGACTTGGAAGTTCATCATTAGACCTGTCCTTTCACTCCGTCTGAGCAATGAGGACACAGACCCAACTTGGCAGACTGGCCTGTCTGAAGTCACACAGACTGACTGGATGTGCTGGCATGTCTGCCCTGCTCTCGAGAGCCCGGCATCACTGGGTACTCCTGAAAACGGGACCGTCTACACTGCAGTCATCTGAGCTTAACTCCTGAAAATGGGACCGTCTACACTGTAGGCAGTCATCTGAGTTCTACTCTGGAAGTGGGACCATCTACACTGCAGTCATCTGAGTTTTACTCTGGAAACAGGACCATCTACACTGCAGGCAGTCATCTGAGCTTCACTCCTGAAAACAGGACCGTCTGTCTACACTGCAGTCATCTGAGCTTCACTCTGGAAGCGGGCCCGTCTACACTGCAGGCAGTCATCTGAGTTTCACTTACTGCAGCAGTAGTGGGTCACATTCCTGGAGGGCACACTCCAGGCATGTCACAGTCAGGGCCTGAACTGATTTCACGGTAGCAGTAACGACACTCAGGAGTTACAGGAGCTTAGTCCGGGCACCCTGCCTGTTTTTCATAGATAGATGAACATTCCTGCGTCACAGACTGAAGCGCCACCCCGAGGCATAGGCTAAGTCAGGTAGCCCCACTGTCTAGGCTGTAGCTGGTGTCCCAGTGTATCGATCTGACACCAATGCCTCTTTTATTCTTAAGTGGGTTTTTTGTTTTTGTTTTTTTTGGTTGATTGTTTTGTTTTTGTTCTTTTTCTGAGACAGCATAACTCTGTATAGTCCTGGAACTCATTCTGTAGACCAGGCTGGCCTGGAACTCAGAGATCTACCTTCCTCTGCCTCCCAAGTGCTGGATTAAAGGTGTGCCCCAAACTGCCTGGCTCCTAAGTATGATTGTTTGGGTAACTCTATGGCCTGCCTTTGCACACTCTGTGATAATCCAGACCGCTATTGGCCACAGATCCTGCAGTCTAGCCACGAGAAGCAGAGCACCCCGATGCAAAATGCTGCTGCCTTGCCCTCAGGGCTCACCTGACTTTAGGACTAGCTAATGGAAGTCCCAAGTACATGCCACACCAGGGATGTTGGTCTCAGAAATACCTGTGCTAGCTGCATGAGAAATAAATACAAAGAGAAGTACCTGTAAGCGTTAGCTGAGATTCGGTATTGACTCTTATCTCCCTCTACAGATCAATAAAACTGCAGGTAGTACATAAATTTCTCAGCAATTTTACCTTTTACATGGAGGCTCGTCCCATAACTGCTCAACTTCACGGCCCCAGGAATAATTTGTACCTGGAGACAGTGGAGGAGGCTGCTTCTTCTATCTAATGGGGCAGTAATTAGCCAGCACTGCTACCTAGGCCCTTCTGGCGATAGCCGGCAGAGACTACACTAAGCCCGTGGCCTGGAACATGGAATGTTTCTGCTTCCTTCCTCCGCCCAAACTGGGGGCAGCACATCCTTTAGAAGCTGTAGGAATCACAGATCAGCCTCTGCTTTTCCACTCATTAGCTACGGGATCGTGGGTGATTTACCTAATCTTATAGAGAGTTCAGGAAGTCTACAGCGAGGGAATAGGACTAAAGCCAGCTGCCCACCATCCACCCACTGTGAAGACATAATAAGGCCACATGAGGATGCCACAGTTGCTAATCTCTCTGGTTCTAGTTCTTACCATGCTGGGGATTGAACCTGGGGACTTATACACACTAGAAAGATGCTCCACCACTCAGCTATATCCCCAGCCCACTCCAGGTCCTCGGCTATATGATCAGAAACATAAATTATCCTTCCTGAGCTTGTCTGTTCTTCTACAAAGTGAGGCTAACAGCCCCTGCCACACAGGTTGTTCAAGAGCAAACCATGTGAGAAGCTCTACAACTTTAGTGCAGGGTTTCCAAACTCCGGTTTGCACCAGCCTCACCCGGAGGGCTTTTTAAATGCTGACTGCTGGGCCCCACTCCAGAGCTTTGGAGTCAGTGGGTCTATGACGTACATGCTCAGCAAGCTCCTCCAGGACACCACTGGTGTCCACAGTTTGTTAACCCGTGGGATGTGTCAGGTGCTCAATACAGAACAGTACATTCTACTCCCCACACAGGCAGCCAACCAAACCCAACCCTGCCAGCACCCACCCCAGGCAGGACAGATGCAAATCTTAATTCCCTCTCTCCCAGGAGGACCACGGGCCTGAGGTTCTACTTGAGACCTGAGAGAACGGGAGCTCTCAGAAATATGCCCCATGTTCCCACTCCTACCCCGCAACCAAGCCTTTTCCTCATCTTGAGGCAGCGTTCATTTCAACCACTCAGCCTCCATTCTACACCATCTAGGTGTTGGGACTTCCTCTTAATATTGAGGGCCACTACCAAGTGGTATCTTATATCTGTACCTACCCTGAACTGACAGTGACTGCCTGGCCTCACCTCCTAGGCCTTCTGATGGTACCACATGCTCCAAATCTGACCCCGCAGAGCAGACTGGGGTGTGGAGCCCAGATGCACATAGGCTTCTGAGAAGGGTATGCCCTGAACCCCTCCTTCCCCCACACTTCCTGCTGCAAACTGCAGGATGAAGTGCTTAGTTCGCTGTGAGCCTATGGCACACTGGGAAGTAGAGCTCCAAATGACATTGAGGACAGCTGTGTCTGGATAGAGTACCAGACCCAGTCAGCCCCCAGGAGAGGTCAGTTGGTTGCTACAAGTTAAGAGGATGTGCATTTTCCTGAGATTCCTCAGTCAAACTCAAAGTCCGTCCCCATCCGTTCTTCCTAGGAGTGGTCTTTACAGCAGGAGGCCAAGCCCACAGAAAGCAGTTCTATGGTCTTCT
The DNA here is from genome assembly GCA_004026605.1 of Ondatra zibethicus. Lineage (NCBI taxonomy): Eukaryota > Metazoa > Chordata > Mammalia > Rodentia > Cricetidae > Ondatra > Ondatra zibethicus. The sequence goes on along the minus strand of PVIU01000018.1, from coordinate 535,664 downwards.
GCACACACGTACCCCATAGAGGAGCCGAGCCTGAGCCAGGGCATTTGCGAAAGCAAACAGGAGCATCTTGGCCCTTAGCTGTTCCGGAAGGAAGCGTTGTGGCCGTAAATTGGCCTTTTCCAGGAAAAACAAGGTGTGGGGGTAGGGGTAAGGGTAGCCCTCCCGGAATCCTGCAAGAGAAGAGACAGGAGGGGTGAGGAGGCACAGACTGATCAGCCTGCACAGAGCCTCAGGACAGTCCTCCTGACCCTGGCTCAGGGCAGGTAATCAAGACTCACATTAGTACATAATCATGTTCATAGATCTATGGATGGCTACTGAGGAGCTGAGACAGAAGCCACAATGCTTTAAATGTTACTATTTGGCTCATCCCAGAAAATACGCGCCAACTTGTGGCAGGTGCTTCCTACACACATTCTAACTCCACCCACTTGCTCTCATCCAAGCGCACAGAGGACAGTGACACCAACACATGGGTGACTAAAAGCCATGGTCATTACTACGGAGAAGGCAGAAGGCAGTACTCTGTTAGTAACAAATGACTTGCCTCGCACTTCACAGCTTCAGGTTTGCACCTTTCACTTCAGACATGACACTGTCAAGGCATGAATATCTCTTGAGTGACTATGAATAAATCTCTGGTGGGTTAGGGGCTTCTAGAAACAGTGCCTGGAATCAGTGAATGTGGGTAAAGAGGAAGGAGAAAGAGACTGGGGACACGGGCTCGGAAAAACCAGAAGAGTGCTAGCTGAGAGACAGGGCTTCCCTGCAGGCCTTGGTCCCGCAGGCTGCTCCACTCTGCAGTGCACGGACACCCAGCATACACTCCACACGAGGCTCTAGACAGGAAGCAAAGAGAGCCCAAGTGGAGCCTGCTGCTGCCTGTGAGGAGCCCACAGTCTAGAGGGAGCCAGACAGGAAAATCAATCACACCCCAGCACAGAGACGTGTCAAGATCCAGGGTGACTCAGGGGCTATGGGAAGATAAATGAAAAGTCCCTGATTGAGACGGAAAGTTCAGCATTTCTGGGGGAAAGTGACTGTGAACATGAATGGCAGCCGATTAAGAGTTAGGAAGCATGGGCTGCCACACAGATTCTAGGAGAAGATAATGCGTATGTGCTGCCAAGCATCCAGAACTATTAGTACATCCTTTCTTTTAAAAGAATTAATAAATAAAAAGCATGTCCTCATCTCTGCTCCGCTTTGCTCACCTGTGTCATCTTCCACATCATAAACATGGCATTTCTGAAGATCGATGGTAGGAGAAATGGGATAGAAGGTTTCGAGAACGTGACTTTCGGTAGCTTCCACCTCCTCTCTGGAGGCAATGGTGGGCAGAGGGTCCTTGGCTCTCAATATAGCACCACTAGAACCTCGGACCTGAAGGAGAAGAGACTCTAAAATGGGGAAAAGATGATTAGTCTAACTTGGTCTTCATACAGCTCTCAAAGTGTGAAACCGTCATCCTCCACAAACCTCAAGTCCAAGTCTGCTACAGGTTTTCTAGATGACCAGCCTGGTCATAGGACACACATATGGCATAAGAACACTAACCCTGAGTCCCTGAGAGGGTGAGGAACTAGAACATTCTTCTTCTGGGTGCTCTTCTGATGAACCCCAAGGCTCCAGACTTGTGGGCATCCTTCATCTTCCCAAGCACCAGCTCCCAAGCCAGGGACCCAGAAATAGGGCAGAATTACCCTGTGCTCACAAGGAGCCCTTCAGGGAGCAAGTGCTGCTGGGGAAAGCAGAGCCATATGCAGACAGAGCCCTCTGCAAAGCCCAGAGTGCCCCGGAAGGAAGCAAAACCTTCTATTTGGGCGGGCAGCAGAGGAAGCACTTGGGAGACAGAGGCAGGTAGACTTCAGTGAGTTCAAGGTCAGTCAGGGCTCCACAGTGAGCTGCCTCAAAAGCAACAACAAAGGGTATCTGAAGAAGAGTGGGTCTCTGTTACTGGGATCAGCTAACTCTTCATCGAGGGGGGCTGTACTGTGCATATGCGTGTTCAGCAGCAGCTCTTGGCTCTGGCCACTAGAATTCCATCTCCATCCCCACTCACACCATCTACGTCACGACTATCAATACTGTCATCAGACACTGCCCAACGCCCCACTGTCTCTGGTTGAAGAGCTCTGGTTAGGAGTCTGCCATGAACTGAAAATGAAGACTAGCATGCAAAAGCAGTCCCAGAGTGACTAGGACTGGACACTGGAGGACAAGAGGCATGGAGAGAGAAGTACTGTGAGCAGGGGCAGGAGGGAGGGTTTCAGACCCAGGCAATGGGCCAGATTCTTCTTAACAACAGAGCGAGAAAAGCCAGCCAGATCAGAGCACCTCAGGTAAGTTGGATTAGCATGTATTGTACATGGGGATGCAGATGGCCAGAGGAGACATACTCCCAGAAAACTAATCAATGAGCCTGGTGTGAAAATGTGGAAATGGTGTCTGCATTGTTCCCATTTTTGAGAAGCCACATGACACCTGACAAAATGTGTTTACAAAGACATTTGTTGTCTGGATCCTGACTGGCTCCGAGTGGCACCATCCTCTGCAGGTGCCGGGTTTCAGAGAGTAAAATCCCTGTGTAAAGGTAATGGATCGGGACTGTTGTAAGATCAGAAATCGGTTTGGTCATTGGCACTGCCGTTTAATTAGCGTACAGCCTCCCAATGTATGTAAAAAATGGATGCTACATCTGCAGATGGATAACTTCTGCAGTAATTGCACCTCAAGATTGGTTTCCTAAGGCATTTCCTGTTTCCTCACACAAATGTGCCTGGACCTCTCCTAACCTTGGGTTTTAGATTCTCCCCACAGATCACTCTAGTGTGGTTTCTAATTCAATTCCCTCCACATCCCTCCTCCAGTGACAGCTCAAAATGGGGCAGTTTAATTAGAGGTAATACTTGACAATGGGCCAACAAGTACTCTCCATTAATGAGGTGCACTAATTTCCTTAGTGGTGCCATTACCTCTGCCAGGCTGACTCCTTGCCAGAAGTCCATATGCAAAGGGGGGAGATGGGGAAACCTGCTCAAACAGACAGCCTAGGTCCCAGGTATTCCACAGCTGGTTTCCTTGCTCCACAATCCCATCACCTAGAACACCTGAACCGACACACCTGTCCGAAACACCAGCATGCACTGCCAAGCACACAGCAAGCACAGAGGCGGACAGGTGGGAAAGCTGGATACCAAAAAGCTGGAGGTGACAAACTTACGGACGGGGAAGGGAGCAGCAGGACGGGTGGTAAGACTAGGACTGGGTGGATAGCCCATGATAAATGACAGCTCTGGGTTTCAAACGAGGGAACACGTCACAAAGACCTGCTGTGTTGAAAGAAGCACTCTAAACTATGCTAACATGGATGTGGAAGGGTGCAGAAGTATGGAAATGGAAAGACAGCTGCTGAGTGTGGTAAGGGCAGAGAGCATTGTGTTTCATTATTTTCTTGTCTTAAGCATTTAAAGACTCCCAAGCACACTCTGGGTTCTCAGCAGATATGGTCAGCTGTCCATGGTTGAATGGCGACTTAGAAGCAGTTAAAAACAGAAACAGGAAACAGGATCACAAGTCTGAAGCTGGCCTTGTGTACTGAGACCCTATAAAGGGCGTGTCTAACCCGAAGAGTCTAACCCGAAGAGTGTGTGGCAGGAGCAGGATGGGAGGGCAGGGGTGTGGAGGCAGGGCCGGGGTGTGGAGGCGGGGCTAAGAGCACCAGAGAGTAAACAAACTGAAAAAAAAAAAAACTCAGCAAGACCTTCTAGTATACAGGAAGACCAACCTCGGTTCCAGGTGGTGGCTAAGGAGTAGTTTTGGGTAGACATCCGCCTGGCCAGAGAAGGGTGCTTGAGAATCTGGGACTTACACAGCTGGATGAGGCTGTCCACAATGACTGGGCTTGGGGGAGAAAATGACATTTGAAGACTTAAAGCAACATGTAACTCCGTATTTCTCAACTGAAAATCTATCTTATTTGGGGGAAACTCACCAGTAGGTCTCTCTCTTGGGGATGTCCTCAGTGGAGTGCCAGAGACGGGCATGAGAGATGATATCCAAAACACGCTCTTCTTGGTTCTCTATGTGATTTCTTGGATCATCAACAAGACTAAGCACTTTCTTGGGAAGGCCTTCTATTAGCTTGGTCTTAGTTAGCCAGAGAGCCTGCTTCATACCTTTGGGACAATCATCACAAAACAAACAAAGAGAGAGATAGAGAAGACAGTTCAGGAAGAGATACTCATGCCAACCAGGTAGGACCATGAAGAAAAGGCTGGCTTTGATTTGAGACACCGGAGGAAGAAAACAGTGAATCAAGAGTATGACTTCGAGCCAGGCAGTGGTGTCTTTAATCCCAGCACTTGGGAGGCAGAGACAGGCAGATCTCTGTGAGTTCGAGGCCAGCCTGGTCTATAAGAGCTAGTTCCAGAACAGGTTCAAAGTTATAGAGAAACCCTGTCTCAAAAAACAAATGACAAAAAAAAAAAAAAGAGTATTACTTCATGAATAATGATCTATCTACTTCAAGGTGGTGAGCTGATTATGGGACTGAGTGCAGTGCCTGCCATGGGAAGGAGTCAAACCTTTTTCAAGACAGCTGACATCCCTGCTGACTCCCTACAGGCAGAGAAATCAAAGCTGTGAGACTAGCTCAGTGGACCAGCCCTTCTGGTAATCCATATCCTAACCCTGACTAGAGAAGCCCATGCATACCAAACTTATGTCTGAGTCCATCACAGCTACTCAATTCTGCTATTGTCGCACAAGTGCAGCCACGGGCAATAATGTACACATGCACATGGTTGTATTCCAGTAAAACTTTATTTACAAAAACAGGGAGCTACTTAATTAGCTGACCCCAGATCTGTGGCGTTATTGCTAGCCACCACAGAGCCAATGTTTATGACTGTCCGGCACATACACAAAGTATGTAGTATTTAGAGCTACCATTTACTGAAGGTCACTTGTGGGTAGTGAACTTACCCACAAGTTAGATGGGATTTTATGTCATGAAAGGGGAAACTTGGACAAGACGGAGGAGTTTGCTTCAAGTCACTTATCTTTAAGGTAACACAAACCTGAGCCTGTCTACCCTCAAGTCCACCATCTCTCCACAACCCACATCGACTATTAAGACTCATATTTTGCAAGGTTTTGTTGTGATTTCATAAGACCTCCTTATGTAAGCAGAAGATACATTTTCGACAGTTCAATGAGTGCAATCTCCTAGAACACTTGCCATCCATTACCAGTGACACTCAAAGGAGTTATGTCATAAGAGATCCTTCACAGCACATTCAGGGTCCACTGGGAGTGGTTAATGGCTAGAAAAATCAGCTTGCAGGTAGGTGTAGGAGTGGGCATTCTAGGAGGCTGGCCTATGGTTACCAGTTTTCCCAAGCTTATGACTGATTCTCTTAGCCCTCAAGCCCTGTTGGATCTCTTTATTTCCTAGTTATCCTTTGGAGACTCCCGCTCCCACATACCTCAGTTGCTTTTGCACTTAGGAGGTGCCCTATCATCATCCTCATCTGGGTGAAGATGGACGTTTGAAGAATGAAGAAAGGTACTCTTAATAATCACCTCTAGAAAATAATTCCTGACGACAGTGAGAAGCAGACTGGTTTTGGCTTGAGACACTTAGATCTGCTCTTAAGAGTGACAGGCCCCTAAGTGGGTAGACTTTTGGGTGCAAATTCTTTTACAAATCCCAGGTTTTTTTTGTTTGTTTTGTTTTTTTTTTTGTTTTGTTTTGTTTTTCGAGACAGGGTTTCTCTGTGGCTTTGGAGCCTGTCCTGGAACTAGCTCCTGTAGACCAGGCTGGCCTCGAACTCACAGAGATCCGCCTGCCTCTGCCTCCCAAGAGCTGGGATTAACGGCATGAGCCACCACCGCCCGGCGACCTGGTTTCACTATTGAAACTTGGCCTCAGGACCCCAAGACCAAGTTCACAGCACAAAGGAGATGTATTTGCCCCAGTGGGACAGAGGGCGGGGAATAAGAGACAATGACAGGAGATAGAGGACAAGGGAGAAGGGAAAGGAAAAAGGAAATGGGGGGTAGGGAACAAGGAAAAGAGGGAAGGGGTATCTGTCCCAAAGTGGGACAAAGAACTGCTTCTGGAAAGAGAAGAGACAGATGTGGCATATAGGAAAATGGCAGTTTATAAAGGAAGAGAAGAAAACCCTGTGTTAGGATGTGGTGTTTAATTTTAATTGGGCATGTTAACTAGGTGAGTGGGGGGATTGGTTGCTAGACTTCAATACTTTGATAGCTGGACCTTGGTAGTCAGCCTCAGGAGGAGGAAGTGGCCATATAAAGGAAAAGACCTGGGGGGCTAGTTTTAGGAATGTAATCAAATGATTTTTTATCAAGGCAGAGGGAATGAGAGAGAAGTGCAAGGCCTCACAGAGCCGTGTTTGCTAGGCTCGGACTGGCTAGAGTCCCATCAGCTATCACCGCTCCACGCATGTATAAGCAAATCAGTTCCCCGCTCTGTTCCAGCTGGCGATCCTGTGAAATGAGGAGATAACCCTGGAGAGAAGACACACTCCAATTCTCCATTGCTCTCTCTCCCAACATTGCTCTCTACATCCCACTTGATCCTGACAACTCTCAGAAGACGGATATCCCTGTGGTTCTGCTTCGCAGAGGAAGAAACCGAGACCCTCCCCCGAGTCGGGGTTACTGCTGAACCGAGAACAGGGTCTCCTCCCGTTCGCCCTGTGGCCTCACCCTCAAGGAGTCGGCAGCGCTGGTGAAATATGTAGCAGGGCTCGTCCTTGTACAGAGGCTGCTCATGCATCGGAGCCGTGCGGTGGAACCGTGGATCATTCCAGCCGCGATCCCACGGCGGGAAGATGGGCCGAGCCAGCCACGGGACGAAGTGCATCTTCCCCTCGTAGGTAATGGGTTCCAGACCCGGGATCTCGTACACCCTGTCCAGGGGGCGAGGCTCGGGCTTCCGCGTGGAACGCACGCCCCATTCGTAAGCCCCGCGTTTCGGGGCCCCGCAGCCCCCGAGGCTGAGCCTCACAGAGCTAGCTAGCACCCGCAAAGCGGGCCCGGACGCCAACGCCATACCGATCCGGTCCCCACAACACCTCTATCTGGACGCCGCCATCTTTTCCCGCGCAGGGCCTGCCGGGAGCGAAAGGGGCTGGGCGCAAAGTCGCATTTTGAGAATGACAGACGCTTCAACCAATCACAGTTAAAATATCCTTGTTTTTTGCCTCCGCCCCTCAGGTGGTGCCTATGCTTATAAGTGGACCCTGCAAAGCGCTCTCTGCCTTGGGTTTGTGAGGTACCTGACATGAGGAGGGTTACAGGTGGGTAGAGTGGTGCTGTTCTTCGCGGCGGGACAGAGGAGTGCGGAGACCGCCAACCTGTACCTGGGACGTCCTTGACCACCATAGGCATTTCGAGATTGAAAGGTCCCGGTCTCCCTCGTTGTTGAAACGTCTGAGCGGGCCTGGCGACTAGTGGGCTCTGGAGGTGTCCTCCCCACCCGCTTACTGCTGCCCACGCTTTCCTTGGCTGGGGCTCCCCACATCAGCTCGACACCCGGGTGCTCGCCCAGTGCCGAAAGCGAGTTACTTTTCCTCTGCTCCTGAGGTTTCCTTTTCGCGTCCCAGAAGCAGGGCCGGTGCCAGGAGCCGCTCCTTTGCTCAGCACCTGCTTCTGGCACGCTGGGTGTGGGGATGGGGGTGGGTGTTGTGCTAAGAACCGGGTGAATGTAGAACTTCGATTTAGGGGCCAGAGAGAGAGAGAACTACATGAACACTGGCAACACACACACAGGCTTCCTGGCCATTTCTCTAGGTCTTTTTCTCTCGTTCAACCTCTGTCAAAGTTGCTGTTCATTTTTATTTTGTTTAATGACTGTCCCGTGAGCACAGAGAACTGTGTCCCTGGCACCTAGAGCAGTTGGCGGACACAGTGTATGTTTAACAAATGAATGCATACTGAGTAGGACAATCAGGACGTGCCTCTGCGGGAGGAGGATGACCTCAGCCAAGGCCTGAAGAGCAGGGAGAGGCATCCAGGCCTAGGCTGCAACAGGGATTGTGCCTCCCAGATGGGAAGGAACCATGTTTTTAAAACTGTGGGTGATATGTCCAACTTCTCTACCAATTTCCAAAATAGCCGAGACATAGGATTGTTTGAACCCCAAATTTAAGGCAAATATAAGGCATAGGACAGTATGACTAACCCTCACTTGTCTCATCTTAATACTCCCCCCATACACACACATACACAAACGCAAGGAGTCATTGGCGTAGAGAGGCCTCATTCACTCGTGTGGCTGATACACAGCAAGCTGGAAAGGTGGATTGACTGAATGGCTCTAACATCGTGCTAGGTCTGAACAAGGACAGGGACAGTGTCCTGTTCGCCTCTATTGCGTTCCAGCACCTAAGCCTGTGCCTTGCTCCCAGACCGTCGAGTCACCAGTCAGTAGGGGCATTCCATGTGCCAGGTCGTTTTGTAGAATACAGAACGAGTAAGACACCAGCTTTGTTCTCCGTGGCGCACCAGCCTCAGAACCATACTGAAGTCATAGAGCTCCTTGTGCAGTAGTAGAAAAGATTTTTCTGAAGCCAAATCCTCTTCTCTGCTAAGAAACTATTTATTACACACACACACACACAACCACAATAATTGTAAGCAGTAAGTATGTCCCATCTGACAGCAGATCCTTGTAAGCCATCCCTGTCCCTGTAACCTGGCAGGCCTTGAGGAGACCATGAGGGACAGAGGAGGACAGAGTCTAACCCCCATGTTTTCCGTCTCCCAGGCTGACAGGAAGGAGAGCCTGTCCTGTCCCAGTTGTCCCTTTGTCCATATTGCCCAAGCCCCACTGACAATGGATGAGAGGGAGGACAGCGATGCTGAAGCTTGGCTGCAGCTGAAGCCTGTGGAGCCCCTGCCCTCCCAGTGCTGCGGGAGTGGCTGCTCGCCCTGTGTGTTTGACCTCTATTATCGAGACCTGGAAAGATGGGAAGTAGCCCGAGCCAGAAATGACCAGAGCCTGCTGAGTGGGAAGCAGTCATCTGAGACCCAGGTGAGGAGTCCAGAATTTCAATATCTGTCTGGCCCTGCCCTGCCCTGGGAAGCCTTTGACTAGACAGTGGTGAGTAAGAAGTAGTCATAATGGAAGCAGATAGATCCAGGAACCTAGGTCCAGACCTGAAACCAACCTATTAATAGCTATGTGGATTTATCTAAGCCCCTTAACCTCCTGAAGCCTTAGTTTCCCCATCTACAAAATGGACCCAGATATTTGTGATGTTTAACACTGAACCTAATAATTATTTCACTTAACAGATATCCATTGAATACCTATTGTACGCCAGGTCCTATAAGTCATTGAGGATCTGTGGTAAGCAAGACACAGTCCTCACCCTCAAAAGAGCAAGCTGACATGTGATATATTATACAGACCATCGGGTGCTGTCGCTACTCAGTTGTCTCTGGAGCTTACTGACTTCCTTCCTCAACCCAAAAAGAACTTCATATATTTCAAGAATAGTTACAGTTTCAGTATATAGTCGCAGTGCTTAACCCGTGATAACAGAAAATTAAGTGATATTGCAAAACAGCATATTTTAATCTAATAGCTTTATCTTTTAAATTGTAATGAAGTAATAATATATGTCCATAGCAATTTACATTTTATGAAATACATATACAAAGCTAGGTGTGGTGGCACACTCTTTGGATCCCAGCACTTGGAAGCTAGAGACAGGAGAATCAGTGATTCAAAGCCAACTTGGGTCATGTAGTGAGTCAGGTCAGTTTGAGGAGCTACATGAGATCCTGTCTCAAAAAACAAAACAACAACAACAACAAAAATACCCAACCATGTATATTATTTTATCTTTCCCCTATAACCCTGTAATGCTACCAGATGAGTGGCCTCTTTTTACATAATAGGAGACCAAGGCCCAGAAATAGCAGCTAGCCAGATCAATCCCAGTGTCCTGTCTCTAGATCAGTGTTCTTTAGCCACAGGCAGCTGTGACAGGGTTCTCAGCATCTGTGACTGATGGAGACCAGGTCATCCTGGCTCAAGAGGGCTGTGGTAGAGAGTGTCTGGGACACCAAGCCTGTCAATGCTGAGACACTGGTTACTGAGTTTGGTGCTGCAACCACACCTTCCTCAGGTAAGCCAAATATGAATATTATACAAGAGAGACAAAGCCAGGTGTGATGGTGCGTGCTTTTAATTGCAGGCAGAGGCAGGAGGATCTCTGTGAGTTCGAGATCCGCCTGGTCTGCACAGCAAGTTCAGGACAGCCAGGGATACAGAGATACCCTGTCTGAGAGAGAGTTCAGTCACGGTATTCAGAAAAGGCTTCCCACAAGAGGCACGAAGGCATTGGGATGATAAGGACAATGTGCTGAACCCAGAGGACATGAATTTGAGTCCCTGCTCCCTGCTGACTTTGAACAAATAAGCAAATACGCAGTTAGATTTGAGACTACACAGCCATGCAGCAGCCCTTCTCTGCCCTCACAGCTTCTGTGGTGTCTGTCACAGATGTCAGGCACCATACTGTGACTGTCTGTGACTCTGTAGTTCTCACTTTCCCAAAGGAAGTTTACCAAGTACCCTAGTGGGGCAACATATTATGGACACAGGTTAACTAAAGGGCCGAACCTTTCCCCTCTTCCTGCCTCCTGGGAGTCAGAGACAACCTGACTGCCTGCATGTATTATAGGAACCTCCCTTTTCTCTCGAAAGCCTGTAAGAGGGAACCCCTCTTAGCCTCATGGGCCTGAATTTTCTTTAGAGCCCTGCCATATTCTCTGTCTCTGATGTCAACGACTCTTCTAATTAATCTATTCTCAGAGGACAACCCACCTCTGTGTTCCTCCCGAGCCAAGACTTGAGACCTTTCATAAGCTATTGCCATCGGGCCTCAGTTCCCCCACATGTGATACAAGGATGCTGGATTGGATCATCTCTATGGCTCCATGGGTTTTCAGCTCTCCAGATCTGGAGCTTAACAGGTCTGAAGGATGAGCAGGTGTTCAGTACACTAGAGTGAGTGTTTTGTCCAGAGGGAGGACCTTGAGGGGGCAGTGACAGGTGGCCTTGGGAGAAGGAATGGAAATCTGCCATCTGTCCTACAGCAGATAAATGAAGCTTGTGGTTGTCCACTGCTCCCTGAGTGTAGGCTCAGGAGCCTGTGCTTGGTCCTGGGGTTGTTGGAAGCTACAGAAAGCTTAAACACCGGGTAGACTCCATGTGCTGTGGATAAAGGGGAAGCAAGGTAGGGTCAACTCTTTGTCACATCAAGAGATGGCTCTCGTCGGGAAAAGTGGCAAGGATGTGTGTCCCTTAGGTCTGACCCCTAGAAGTCAAGACTTTTCTTGTTTCAGGGCTGCTCCACCAAGCTGAGTCCAGAGACCTTCCTGGCCTTCCACATCAGTGCCATAGAGAAACTCACCAAAGACACCTATCATGTCCGGTTTACACTACCTGGGAACAATCAGCTCGGCCTACATCCTGGGCAGCACCTCATCCTACGGTACACTCAGGTTGTGGGAGGATCAAGTCTGCTGCCAGGCTTTGTCACTGACCAGCTAAGTAGCTTGCTTGGCCTTTCTTAAGCCCTTGTTTGCCATCTTCAAGATAGACCCGGGAGCATATGACTCAGGGTCCTTGACATGGAGCTCAGTAATGTGTTTTTGAGATAAATAATAATACCAGCACCTTAATGGCACTTACTAGCCAAGGCAGAGGTCTTACTAGCCAAGGCACAGGTCTTGCTAGCCAAGGCACAGTTCTGTCTCCTCACATTCATTACCTCATTTAACCTTCACAGAATCCTGGCTGGTAGTTGCCATTATCTGGAAGATGTTATCACACACCCAGACAGTATTCAGGAGCATATGCATATATGGGAGGGAAAAAGGGCCTAGATCTGAGCCCCAAGATTGCGGGAGCTTACGGGGTTGGCAAGACAAGACGAAGTCAGCAAACAAACTAATGAAACAAATAACAACAACAACAAAACAAACAAGGCATGGCCAAAAGCAAGGTGGGAGGGAACTAGAAAGAGAGCTTACTGCTGGTCAGACTGGCCACTTAGCTCACACTGGCCCCTGATATTTGTGTCTAGTTCCTGTGGCCTGTGACCTGACTGGCAATCCTTCAAATTCAGTGTTTCAGTTGGCAGGAGAAGCCATAATGTAGGTAATAAGTTTACGGATGGCAGTGCTCACTCCCTCTGAGACACATCAAACTGTACCTGTTGCAGTAGATGGTGTTGTGTGCTTCACATCTGAGCCATATTCTGTTCCACTCTTGGTTTCTGCATATATTTCAAAACATGTCTTACATTATGTCTAGCCCCTGCATTTGATGCATTTGGGCAGGGCCTTTCAGTCTTTGCAGACACCAGAGCAGAACGTTTTGCACACGGTAAGGCTAGAGTGTTTGGGTGTCCTGGGAAGTAAGTTGTCAGGATTTCTGTTATTGTTTGGTTTGGGGTTTTGTTTTTTTTTTAATTTTCATTTGTTTTTTCAAGGTCATGATGTACTCTAGGCCAGCTCAAACTCATGCATTTTCTGCCTCAGCCTCCCAAGTGCTGGGACCACAGGGTGCATCACCACACTCAGCTACCTGAGGTACTCTGAGGAGCAGGACCAAACTGGAGTTGGAGCTGTAGTCAGACGCCACTGCATAAATGGTGTTTCTTCTCTTAGCATTGTTTGGTTTTTGTTGTTGTTGTTTTGTTTGGTTGGTTTCGCTTTCGTTTTTTGAGACAGGATTTCTGTTTGTAGCCCTGGCTTCCCTGAAACTCATTCTGTAGACCAGGCTAGCCTCAAATTCCCTGAGATCTACCAGCCTCTGACTCATGAATGCTGAGATTAAAAGTGTGCTCCACCACACCTGGCTCTGGATTTCTTTTAAAGACCTTTTATTTTTATGTGTATGCATGTGTGCTTGAGTTTATGTATGTGCATCAAGTGTGGAGTGCCCATGGAGGTAAGAAGGTATCAGATTCCCTGAAGCTAGAGTTACTGGTAGTTGTGAGCTACCCGATATAGGTGCAGAGAACCAAACAGATCCTCTGCAAGAGCAGCGAGTACTCCTAACCTTTGAGCTATGTCTCCAGCCCTAGGTTGTTATTTTAAATAAGATTATGCATATAATATGCCTGGTACACAATAGACATTCATACCTCATAGCTATTATCACAACTCATGATTGCTCTCCTGACCCCATTGTTGCCAACGTTCTAAAGACAATCCATACATTGGCAGAGCTTCAGCGTCAAGCCCCTCTGAGGGTTCCTCCAGTTCTGGTGCTTGCTGGCCTATGGTGATGTTTCATGAATCTTAGCAGGGGTTTTTATCTGTGTTATTTTGTAGTGAAGAAGTCAGAAAACCCCAGGAATGTCCCACAGACTGCTCACACCATCAGTGTGCTTTTTGTTATCAGTGTTCTTTTTGACATACTCTTATGACTGATTCCAGTGAAGTCACACCCAGGACCTAAATGGCTACCCCTACTTTTCAGGAGATGCTGCTGAGGGATTAAGTGACCTGCACACGTCTCACAAGTAGCATGGGTAGTGGTGAGCTCAGTGCCCTTCCTTCTGCTGTTCCTTATCTGTCCCTTGGCTAGGACCTCTGGGAATGACTGAGACCCATCTCTATGTCCATTAGCCTGACAGAGGAGGCGCATGATAAGAGTCTATTAAACGACTGACTGCCCACTGTCTGTGTACTTCTTCTTCCCAGAGGTACAGCAAATGGCTTAGAAATTCAGAGAGCCTATACTCCCATCAGCCCTGTCACTGCAGAAGGATACTTTGATGTTTTAATCAAGGTGAGTTGATTCTTATTGAGGCTTTTGTAAGGTGCTATGGGCCTGGACCTACCCCTCTAGCCTGACTGCGATGGAGGGGTCCCCGTCTATTAGCTGGTGTGAGAATAGGCTGACTTGAAGGAGCAATAGTTTGGGGGGCCTCTTCCCTCTCCTTTTCCAGGGAGGGTGCTGCTGGCCATCACAGAGGGCATGTTAGTGGGCGATTTCAGGAAAGCTGTGCCTTGTTACCTGTTATCACCTGATGAAAAGAGCACTGAGCTGAGATGAAGTGGGAGCAAGTCCCAGCACCTGTGTTTGCTGGCACAGGGATTCAGCCTGACCTGGAGGGACCAAGCCCAGGACAGAGTGATCAGATCGGTTCAGTACAGCATGATGCTAGTCATGACAAGAGGCCCGGCCCAGCTCAGGGCAACTGGTATACAAGAAGCTCAGGCCCAGGTTCCTGGTAGATATTATGTGTCTGAGGGCTGAGAAATAAGGGAAGAAAGGTCTGAGAGCTGGGAGCAGCATAGCAGAAGACACATGGATTGGGAAAGGTGTTCGTCCAGGCGTAGAAGGGGACAGGATGCCAGAAGAGAAAAGAGCCCAAAGAGCCATCAGACAGAATAACTTGACAGCCTCTCTCAGGAGGTGGGCCTCCCAGGGGGAGTGTGAGTTGATGGTGTCAGGGAATGGCATTCTAGGCCGAGAGTGCCGATAGCCAGATGTAGGAAAGGGGGACAGGAAAGAGGTCTTCTGGGGAGAGGAAGGGATGCCTGTGGGGGCAGCTGGGCCGGAGGAAGAACTGTCAGAGCCGAGTGAAATGGGCTGGACACAAAATGCCCTGGAGACCCAAGATCATAGCAGTAAATTACAGTCAAAGAGGCCTAGAGTGAAGAAACTAAGCAGATTGCTTTTCACGGGCCCGGTGACCCTCTGACCTTTGGCCTCCAGCAAGTGCAGCTTCGTGCACTCCAACCTGTTGTAGCTCTGCCAGACACAGTCCAGCCTTGCAACACCATGCGGTATCTACAAAGTCCATGCTCCAGAACAATAGAATCAACAAACAAACCTCAAAACAAAAATACTAATGTTTTAAAATAAGTTTTCAATTTAGTGTCAGGCCACTTTCATAGCTCCCCTTAGTTGTCTGTGGCCACAGGCCACAGGTCTGACCACCTGCCAGTGAGAGCATTCCCCTCGTGGGGGCCTAGGAGCACACCCAAGCCTCTTCCAAGGCTGTGTCATTATTCACTGGTCAGCAGGCGGAGGCCCAGGAGAGCGAAAGTGGAAGATGGAGGAAGGAGGGCTATGGGTGAGCAAGCCCCTGACTCTGGGGCCTAGGGCTGCCTTGGGCTCCTGCTTCCCTGCTTGCCTGCAGAGCCTGAATGTTTATTCCTTCCCACATAAGCCTGGACGAGCTCCCTTCTGCACACTACTGTTTGTCTGGGAGATTCCACAAATCCTCTCCAAATGGCCTGCTTCCCGGCGCTGCTTGTCTAGGGTGCTTCTGCTGAGAAGGTGAGCCTGGGGACAGCCCTCCGGAGCAGCTGGGTCCCTCCCAGCTGCAAGGCCGATTTTCTCCTTTGGAGAGGCATCTCATTATCCCTAAGCCACTGGCTGGGAAGAGCTGGAAATGTCTGTGAAAATTGGGAAGCCAGTGGGAATTTGTGGGTTGACTTTCCCGTGAGGAAATGAAGGCGGGCTTCTTTTTCAGGCACCTGCTGGGCACTGATTACGCTGCTTGTAGCTCTGTTCACATTTTCTCGTTTCAACTCATGACCTCGGGAAGACCACATTATCCCCATTTTAGCGATGAAGACACTGAAGCTGAAAAGCCTCTTGGATAGTGGACTGATGGGCGTTTGCTCCAAGCCAGGCTCTGAGTGGTGCTCTTTCTTTGGTGTTGTCGTGTCATGGGGCATCTAGGGCCATAGCTGCATTCTGTTTCTTTGTTTTACGTGTTTAAATGTTTTGTCTGTGAGAATGTCTAAGAGTGGCTGCTTCCCTAGAACTGGAGTTACAGACAGCTGTGAGTCACCATGTGGGTGCTAGAAATAGAACCCAGGTCCTCTGGAGGAGCAGCCAGTGCTCTTAACTGCTGAACCATCTCTCTAACCGCCATAGCTGGGGTTTTTACTTTCCCCAAATTGGGCCCAGCAACCAAAATGTGTTCCCATACACCTTCCAGTAAAAACCCTCCCTCCCAGGCCTCTCCCAGGTGAGCAGGGACTTCCTGTGCCTTGTATAGCTGGTGTCAGAGGTAGCTGCGGGTGCTCAAAGGCAGGTCTGATCACCAAATCTAGTCTCTCCTTCAAGCCTGGGGCCATCTTAACCAACCTTCCAGTTTTGTCCCCAGCTGTTTCCCCTGGCTCTACCCCTCCATGGCCATCTGTTCTTCCCAAGACTGGACTCTATGCTCTTGACCCTGATGCTGCAGGTGCCCAGAGTTTTCTTTGCATGTCTCCCCAACCCCCAAGAGGCCAGCCTTATCTCACTCTATGGGCTCAGGGCTCCTGTTCGTGGGTCAGTATCTACCTTGTTTATATCTGAGATATATATATGCATCCTTCCTATCCTTGGAGCCCTTTCAGAGGAAGCCTGACTGGAAAATTAGTTGACTGAAATATTTATTGCTACATGTTCAGGGGTCAGGCACTGGGTGTCTTCATGGTGCCCTGCTAGCCCAGCATGGTGCTTGGAACAGAGCAGACAGGCAGTGTGGACTCACATAGCAGTCATCCCGTCAGGAGGTGATATAGAATAAGCCGGAGACAGTGTACACATGTACTTGGCTTCAGCCTGCCTGGAATTGCAGAATTATGAGTTTATTGCTGACATTTCAGAAGTGGGAGGGTTTTCGGTAAAAATATGAATCTCCTGCATCTCTTGGAAGACTCCTAAGATCTGGCAACGTCTGTCCCACAAACCACAGACTAGCACCTGCGAAATAGCTTCCCTGTTAGAAGGGACATCCCTTGGCAGGCTGTTGTCTCTCTGACACTAAGTACTAGTTGCTTTAGTCACTACTCTGTTCTTTGTTGGGCTGCATTCCCTATGTTGCTCTCCTCAGGCATTTGGGTGAGAGACCTTTAAGTTGGTCCACTGGAGTTTAAGTTGGTCCACTGGAGTTTAAGTTGGTCCACTGGAGTTTCAGTTGGTCCACTGGAGTTTAAGTTGGTCCACTGGAGTTTCAGTTGGTCCACTGGAGTTTCAGTTGGTCCACTGGAGTTTCAGTTGGTAGGTCCACTGGAGTTTAAGTTGGTAGGTCCACTGGAGTTTAAGTAGGTCCACTGGAGTTTAAGTTGGTCCACTGGAGCTTCAGCTCCACCTCATCATCCACCTTGTGCAGGAAGACGCCAGTGTGGGTGATGACTCTAACATGTAGGGCGCAGAAGAAGACAACCTGAGAGTCCCTTGGGAGTCACAAAACATTCAAAAGGAATTACAAGTGTTGGTTAGGGAGGTTTGCACAGCAGAACGTGCCACCCACTGACTGTTCCCTCTGTTTGCTTCAAGTGCTATCAGACTGGGCTGATGTCCCGGTACGTGGAGTCCTGGAGAACAGGAGACACAGCTTTCTGGAGAGGGCCTTTTGGAAGCTTCTTATATGAACCAAACAAGGTCAGTCCTTCAGTCCTGAGGAGCCTCACCGGGTCTGTCTCCTGGCTGAGAGTTCCCTGTTCCAGGCTATAGAAGCACAATGCACTCTTCTTCCAATATGTAAACCCAATACCCAGAGTGATGTTGGCCTTAGACAAGGGAGGGAATGGATAGGCCCTAATAAACAAAACTGTCCACTTTACTCCAGAATTATTAATGGCTCCCTGTGACTCAGAAAATCAGGCCCAAGTACTTGGGGTTCAGGACCCCATGCCCTCTGACTCTCATATTCTGTTCCAGTTGCACCTTTTTCTTAGGAGGCTGAATGCAGCCCACATTTACTGCTGAGAGCTGAGTACCTCTAGATTGGAAGTCTCTTGCCCCCATCTCCATGGTACGCTTGGGTCTGTGTCCAGTCTTCCCAGAAAGCACTGGTAGTTTCTCTTCGGCTGTCTCATGCTTGGGAGGACATCTAGTAGTGTGTATCGACAGTCTTGAGAATCCTTTGACCCAGGAATTCCACTTCTGGAAGTCTATTACAAAGAGAAAAAAATCAAACTCTGCTTCTCCTGCTTGTGCTAGTGGTATTTTTATTTATAATAACAAAAGAGGCGACTGAGCATCCAACAAAGAGAAGAGTTAAGCACACTGGGTTACAGATTCTTGATAGAACATTCTCCTAGAGTTCGAAGTTATGTTTTTAATTATGCTCTGTGCTTATGCTATAAGAGCAAGTAACAAGTACTAGGCACAAAGCAATATACACCCACTAGGGAAACTAATTTAAAATGCACAGAAAAAATGTATATGGAAAATGTGTGAAATGTTAGCAGGTTTGGGTGGGGAAATTATGGACAATTTTCATTTTCTTCATTATCCTTTCCAAATTATCTGGAATGAACACCTATTACCTTTATAATTAGGAAAACAAAGCAAAACCAAAACAAGTGGAAAATAATGAATCATGCTTGCCTTGCCATTCTTTTTGTTTAATTTAAAAATAGCTTTTATTGTATTTTCCCCTTATTATAGATGCAAAACATGTTCTCTAACCAAAAAAAAAAAAAATCATCAGAGACAGACAGAAAGAAGAATGCACCTGCAAACCATCTTCCCAGGATGCCAGCTCAACGTCCTCACTTCCAAACCCTCTCCCACACATGGCATATGTACAAACACGCACACGTGTATATGAGCATCATGATACCAGCCCTCTCAGGACTGGGATGTAGCTCAGTGTACTGCTTGCCTAGCCTTTGTAGGACCTAGTCTCCACCCCCACAATCACAGGAAATATATACCCCCATGCAGACTGCCAAACCCATCCCCTGTGCAGGCGCTGGCTCTAACCCTTGCTATGTGGTGGCTCACTCAGCCCTCACGGCAACTCGTAGGTGACTCACCCCCCATTTTACACTTGAAGGTGAATATGTTATCTCTCTCCAGCAGTATTCTGATATCACTCATTCTGTGTCCCCCAGACCCTTGGGAGCAGGGTGTGGGTGTTGTTTCTTTTCCTAGCTTGGAGCAAATGGTTCTCTGATCGCCTTTCCCATGAGAGAGCTGTGACCTGCATCTTGAGGACATCAGAGCCTCCCGTCTCTCACTCAGGTCCAGCAGCAAAGGGGCAGGGGCAGTGCCCCATGTTCAGATTGGCCACCAAAGCTTTGCCAGGGCCTTCTTTGCTCCCTGAGGAGGCTCAGGTACCCAGCCCCTTGCTAGCCCTGCCCTATAGTTGTCGCGTTAAATCAACCATACAAATGTCTGTCTGTGCCTTCATGCCACAGGCAGACACTAGCATCTGTCCAGGGAGAGACAGGTAGTGTTTGCCAGTGTGGTATGAGGGAGCACTATGCACTAGGGGACAGGAAAGGAAGAACTCCCACCCCAGCCCTGAGCAGGGAAGGCTTCCTAGAACACAGCCTGAGTAAGGATGGAAGAAAAGGAGGAGCGAGGCAGGTCCCAGACCTAGAGGTTGGAGGGACCATGGTTGCAGGACAAGGTGACCCGGCCCAGGATCTCAGTCTTAATAAGGGGAAAAGCTGGAATGATTAAATCTCAACTCCATACCAGGCATTTATGTTACCTCCTCTGGTCCTCATGGCAGTTCTGAGATAGGAGCTATTTTAGGAAAATGCTCTCATTATTGTTTCCCACCAGTGAAGAAATTGAGGCCCAGATCACATGGTTAGTATTTATACACACAAGTCTAATCTCTGGAATAAAAAAGGTAAATATTTTTCTGTGTGGGTCAGGCATTAACCTTTAAGAAACTGACTTTGAGAACCAGGCAGTGGTGGTGCATGCTTTTAATCCCAGCACTTGGGAGGCAGAGGCAGGCATAACTTTTGAGTTTGCGTCTACTGAGTTCCAAGACAGCCAGGGCTATACAGAGAAAACCTGTCTTGAAAAAAGCAAAAATAATGAAAGAAAGAAAGAATGAATGAAAGAAAGAAAGAGAAACTGACTTTGAAAATGCCTGCCATTTATTTATTTATTTATTTTTAAGAAACCTACAAGTAGGAAATGGGCTCACTGAGAAGGGTCGATGGTACTGGGTCTCTTGGGCAGGAACCTACCTTACAGTGCCATGTTAGGCACATGTATATATCACATCATTTAGTTAAGAGAAGAGAGGTTCAGGGTTCTAGACTGGGGCCCAAGACCTTTGTATTGCTCCCCAGGGTCAGAGGAGGCAGTCCAGAAAGCAGGCTGGGATGGAGTTGGGAGGGGGAAGGCTTTGGTAGGAAAGGAAGCGACTTTGGCAGGTAGTGGGTTCCTTGCTAGCACAAATATGTAAGCAGGAGCTGCAGAATCCCATAACCTGTGTTTTGCAGGCCTTGCCTGCTGCTCACAAACCAGGTGGCCTCTTGCACCAGTGGTAGAGCATGGCGGAAATGGTTGGGACACTTGAGAAAGGCATTGCTGTTCAGCTAAGCCAGGAGAAGACCCATAAATGGGTAGTGGGTGAGACCCTGCCATCTGCTCTGTTGTCCATTCTCTCTAGTATGGTGAACTCCTCATGCTGGCAGCTGGCACAGGCCTGGCCCCTATGGTGCCTATCCTGCAGAGCATCACAGACAATGCAGATGATGAGACCTTTGTCACCTTGGTTGGCTGCTTCAAGACCTTCGAGAGCATCTACCTGAAGACCTTCCTCCAGGAACAGGCCAGGTTCTGGAATGTGCGAACCTTCTTTGTCCTCAGTCAGGTGAGCCCAGGGTGAAGGCTTCCTCCCTAAGAAACTGCACTTCCTTTGTGCTGTCCTGAGGACTGGCTGTGGCCTCTATGCCCTGTGCTGTACTAAGAGTTCCAAGGCCTCTCTGTGAAAGGTAGGCAGTGGCAAGTCCGTCACACAGAGGAGGAAGCATGCTTACAGAAGGGCTGGGCCAAGGGATACATTCAGATGGGGGATCCAGAACTGGGCCCCATGCTTCACACTCCTGAGCTCCAGCTCATGGCCGTTGTCCTCCGCTATGTTCCACCCACCTCCTGGGATCCCTTGTGTGGGCTGGGACCTGAATATGGGGTCAAGGCAGCAACAGCAGCCATGTTCAGGTGTTTGTGGCTAAGAATGTGGCCCACATACTCCTTGTGATACTTAACATGAGGCCAGGCCCAGAGTAGAGGCTCCATCAAGACTGACTGGGCAGTGTCTTCAGTAAGGTCTGCCACCTCCATCTGTTCCTCCACACAGCAGCAGAGTGGCTCAGCTACAGGTTTTAGCTGGACACCACCTATATCCTGTTTCCTGTGTCCCCATCCCCGCCAGCTCCTGCCGCAGCATGGCTTCCATCACTGATTGTCTGTCTGCTTTCTAGAGGGTCTGGTTTTGCTTCTTCTGTACTTAGTCCATGCTGCCATCCCCTCTCCCCATTTCCTTTTGCTTGAGGGTAGCCATGTAGTCCTGTACTATACTCCCTGCTCAGTTTCCTTCTTGAGACATTTCTGGAAAATCTTCGGCAGTTTATATGATCCTCAGCCTTATAGCTGGGGCCAGGAAACCAGAGAACTTTGTAGAGCCATGGTCCTCACACATGTCCACAGGTGGAAAGCTCTTTGACATGCACATGGGAGGGTCTGTTTGGTGAACATCAACAGCAGCAGGAAGTGTCCAAGCCAGGGCATGAAACAGGAGGCTGGTGTGCAGCTGAGGGGACGAGGGAAGGACTTGGGTCAACAGCATAGAAATCCTACCAAAGCCTGGGCCAATAAAGGGAACAGGACATAGGCACCTGGCAAACTCACCTGGCTGCTGGCTAGCCCTCTTTCCCTCTGTCCTCAATCAAATAGAGATGCCAGGGACACAAATGAAGGTGAGATACTTCCAGTCCTGTCTACAGGGACAGCTGGCCATTGCTGTGTCTTAGTTATCGTCTGTTGCTGATAAAGATCGTGACCAGAAACAGCTTGGGAAGAAAGGTGTAGTCCATCTGGAGTGGAAGTCATGGCAGAAACTTGAACCCAAAGACAGGAACCAAAGCAGAGACCATGAAGGAATGCTTCTTCCTGGCTTATTCAGTTTACTTTATACCCCAGGACCCTGCTCAGGGATGGCACCACCCACAGTGAGCTGGACCCTTCCTCATTAATCATCAGTTAAGAAAATGAACTGGCTGGGCAGTGGTGGCGCATGCCTTTAATTCCAGCACTCAGGAGGCAGAGGCAGGCAGATTTCTGTGAGTTCAAGGCCAGCCTGATCTACAGAGTGAGTTCCAGGACAGCCAGGACTGTTACACAGAGAAACCCTATCTTGAAAAATAAAAATAAATAGAAAGGAAGGAAGAGAAGAAAATGAATTGGTGTGATGGCTCACACCTTTAATCCAGCCCTTGAGAGGCTGAAGCAGGCAGATCCCTATGAGTTTGAAGTCTCTACATAGAGAGTTCTAGGCCAGCCAAGGCTGTACACAGTGAGTCCCTGACTCATTTAAAAAAAAAAATAGAATGAGAGAATGTGCTCCACAGGCTTGCCAAAAGCCGGTCTGATCTCGAGGCATTTACTCACCCAAGGGTCTTTCTTCTCAGACGACTCCAGCTTTAGTGAGTTGACAAAAACTGCCCAGGATACTGCTCTTCTTTGAACATTTCTGTGTACCATTCAGAGCACTTCAGTCCCTACACAGTCGCGTGAGGCTCATATTGTCATCCTGTCTCCTTTACAGACGTAGAACCCAAAGTAACAAGGTAGCTGCGACAGAGAGCTGGGTGCCAGCCCAGCTGGTCCTGCATAGTGGCCATTGTCCATCACTCCTGACCAGCAGCGGGGCAAGTGAGGTCAGGACTGTTGCAGGAAAGAGGTAGTGTTTGAGCCTGGGCTGGGGAGTTATATTAAAGTTCACTTTTGGCTCTGCCAGGCTGTGATGATGCTAGATGCCCAAGGCTGGGCAGGAAAATAGGCCGATTCGATAACGGGAGTCAGGGGTGACTATGGTAACTCTGCTCACCCACATACATTGCCTCAGCTTGCCTCTTTCCCTGCCCCAGCCTAGCAACAGCATCTTCAGGTCTCCCGACTCCTGCCACTTCCGCCGACTTGTCCTTCATTCTGTACTGCCTTGCTCCTAGCCATTCACTGCCCCCACTGTTCCCACGACTCCCCAAGCCCATTGGCCTATTGACCTTGCCAACTCCATCTTGGCCTGCCCTCCCCAATGCTGTGTCCTGGTGCCATAGGTACAGGTTGCAGGTA
Organism: Ondatra zibethicus; assembly: GCA_004026605.1. Classification (NCBI taxonomy): domain Eukaryota; kingdom Metazoa; phylum Chordata; class Mammalia; order Rodentia; family Cricetidae; genus Ondatra; species Ondatra zibethicus. The sequence continues at coordinate 512,542 of PVIU01000018.1, read as the reverse complement.
CACTGGCCCTAGCAGCTAGCCTTTGTTCCTGCTGTCCCCTGCCAGGTGTGCTGTTTCCCCTTCCTTCCCCAGTGCCTGCTTACCCTTCCTGGATCTGCTGAAGTAGAAGTCCATCCTGCAGGCTCAGAGCCCCAAGGGGTGCCAGTGTTTCTGCTGTCCCAGCTCTGTGTCTGCCATCACCACACCTACTTATCTATCATTGTTTAAGGTCTCTACCACAACTGAGGAGTAACCAGACTCAGTGCATCTTGGGATGCGCAGTTAGGAGGGCCAGTGGAACTGAGTGGTTGGGGAGAATCAGGACATGGGAAGGAGAAATAAGGCCAGTGATGTCTGCCAGCTCTGCCCTCAAGGTTCTACCGGGTCAGGAGAGTGTTTGGGGGAGCAGAGGAAGATCCAGTTCATTGCAGAGTGCCCTTGACAGCACTAGAGGACATGGAAGTCATCCAGACTCCTTGAAGTGAGGCTACAAGACCTGAAAGTACATGGGACACTGGGAGCCCCTGCCCCTCGGGCCTCCATGGGACTGTGTTCTTACTCTGGCTGGCAGGACCATGGCTTTCTACAGCCTGGGCCTTTATCTCATAGCCCAGAGGCTAGTAACTCAGTGTGGCAGTTGTTGGGACTCCCTCTCCAGGGCTCCCTAGGAACTAGGAGTTTTTTTTGGTTTCTACCATTTCCCACAATGGCAGAAGAGAGCTGGCTGAGTGAACACCGAGAACCCCAAGAGTCATGGTTGCTCTTTCTTGTCTTGTCAGGAGGTCTCCCTAGAGCAGCTTCCTTGGAGCTACCGTGAGAAGACCCACTTTGGCCGCCTGGGCCAGGAACTGCTTGATGAGCTAGTGGCCTGCTGCCGGAGAAAGCCGTTTACATTAGTCTGTGGCTCACCTGAATTTACTGAGGACATGGCTAGGTGTTTGCTGGCTGCTGGTCTGAATAAGGACTCCTACTTCCTCTTCTAGCCCTGGCCATGGACCTTATACAGGGGCACAGGAAGGAGCCCAGACTAGAATCAAAAGGCATGGAGTCCAGGCCAGACACTGCTGCTGACTTACCCAGAGACCTTGGGAAAATGTCATCACCCTTGGAACTTCCTTTCCTGTCTGCACAGAAGGTTCCTTCCCTCCTAGTTCTGGTGTGTGAAGGGAACCCAGCAGCTAGCCTGGAAGACTCCTCCAAGGAATCCAAACATGGAGTCCTGCCAAGCTCATGATGGTGGGCATTGGATGGGGTAAGGGGTAAGGAGCCTCTCTGATCCTTCCAGAGGGTCCAGAGTCGGTGATAAGAAAATGACTTTGGGAAAAGCTCAGAGCTCTTTGGAGGACCTTAGCTTCTGTACCTTCCACGGGTTGAACCTGACTTGCTGAAGGCCTTGCTCGATGACCTGACTGTGTTCTCAGAACAAGGCACTTCCTGGATCAGTTCTGTGTCAGTGCCAAGTCTTTCCTGCCATGATCAGCTCCATGCTCAGTTTCTCTTTCCTGGCTCAGGAAGCCAGCCCAGAGTCCTTTCCCCACAAAAGAAGAGTAATAGAGGCAGATGCCCCTCCCTCCTGCAGGCAGCCACATAGCCCGTGCCTTCAGCTCGGTGCCCTGGCGACAGTTGCTATGGAGATCTAAAGATAGAGCAGGAGTCAGGAGACCTGGGTCCCTCTCCCAGCTCTGCCCACTGAGTGGCTGCTGATCCAGGTCCACCCAGCCCCCACCCCCACCTCCTCCATCCTGCATGGGGCATGCCCTCTCCAGGGAACTTGCTGCCCCTGGGCATCACGTTGACTTAATGAATTCTGCTTTCCACAGCCTGGGCCCCAGTATGCTGTGCCAGCAAAGGCTAGATACAGGCAGTCCCAGACTTCTAAAGCTCGGCAGTGGAATGTTAGAAGCTGAGAGCTAGGAGCCTTCAGGATTAGGCATTTATAACCGTTGCAGTCTTCCCAGCTGAGCAGACGCTCTGATGCCAGAGAACCCTGTCCAGCTGATTCACTATACAAACAGGGAAACCAAGGCCCCAAGAGTGACTCACCCAAGGTGAATGGCAGGGACAGCCCTATAGGTCTCCCCCTCCCCCCGCTCATGGTTGTACACCCTGCTTTTCAAACTGGCCTCCATGGGACACTGGGGAACCTTGCCTGGATGGCAGCAGGAAAGGGTATGGAGAGATCCCAGGTTCCCTTCAGTCACAGCAGGTCAGTGTAGTGAGGCCTAGAGGAATTTTTGTCTTTGCTGTCCCACCCAGAAAATCAAAACCAATAAATCCCTGTTCTTGGCCGTATTCACTATACAGTCGTGGTGAGCAGCTGGGTGGTGAGAAGTTTTTCACACTGAGCATCAGGGGCATGGGACTTCTGTCGTGGTTTACAGGGTGTTAGGTATGACTTCTCAGAACCGGGTGTCACGGGCACATTAAATTTCCATGAACGTAAATCAAGACGCTTCATTTTGTTTGGCCTGGGTCCTCAACCTGCTTGGGACAGTTTTCTCTGTGTCTCAGGCCCAGCAGGTGTGGCATGGGTGAAGGGCCCTGGCCCCCCAAGCGCAGCTCATGCTCTCTTCTTGCCTTGCTGAATCCTGCTGGTTGTCCTCATGGATGCTTCTGGGGGACACAGAGCCGACTACCCCAGGAAATAGCAGCAAAGGTGCCAGGCACAACCTTCCCACTGGAGAGCTCCAGCCAAGGCAGCAGTTGGAACTCGAAGCTCTAAGAGGGGTGAGTATTGTAGAACTGGGCTCCATGGTGCTAAGGGAGTGGTGAAAAGCGCTTGAGCCTGGCCTGCAGGAAGGACAGGACTCTCCCCTGCCCTGAGAATAGAAGCCTCAAAAGCAATGCTCTTGCTCATCTCCAGGAGGGTGGGGGAGGGCTCCACTTCAGGTGGGGAATCTAGGGCAGTCCCCACCTGCCTCTCTCTGTTTCTGTTTTAGATATTTAATGCCTAGACTCTAGATCAGGCCACTCAGAGGCAACTGACGCCCCCTGTCCTAGGGTGGGATCCCTTTCTTTGACCTCACTCTGTAGAATTTGGGAAACCTGACTACTAGTGCGATGTTTGTTTATTTTTTCAAGACATGGTTTGCTGTGGAACAATTCTCTTGTATACTGTAAAGATTTGTCACTCAAATTGGTTTAATAAAACACTGACTGGCTAGTAGCTAGGCAGGAAGTATAGGCAGAGCGACTAAACTAAGGATGATGGGAAAGAGAAGGGCGGGGTTCGGAGTCACCAGCAGATGCAGAGGGAGAGGAGATGAATGTGCCCTGCTAATAAATGTACTGCCATGTGGCAGAGTGTAAATAAGGAGTATGAGTTAATTTAAAATGTAAGAGCTAGTTAGTAATAAGCCTGAGCTATTGACTGAGCATTTATAATTAAAATAAGCCTCTGTGTGGTAATTTGGGAAGTGGCTGCTGAGTATCTGGGAACAGGCAGTCGGGCCAGGAAACTACATCTCTGCACAGCCCTGACTGTCCTGGAGCTCACTCTGTAGACCAGACTGGCCTCAAACTCAGAAATCCTCCTGCCTCTACCTTCTGAGCGCTGAGATTAAAGGCGTGTGCTACCACTACCCGGCTTTCTACTAGTGGGATTAATTATCATGGAACATTAGTGAGGGCACAGATGTGTCCACAATGCCAAGATTCCAAAAGTTCTCCTGTCACCTGGGTACTTGAGAGCCCACAGTTAGTGTTGGTTGTGCCTGGCAAGGTACAGGGGAGCATTAAAGAGGACTGATTGGAATTCATGAAGTCATCCCACTTGGTGTGCCGGTTCTGTCAGCTGGCTAGTCCCTCCTGATAATGCCTGTCTCTCTCTCTGCAGGCTGTGGGGATGGAGCGCCCCTGGGTGCTGCTATTGTGCAGTGGCACTCACGAGCTGAACCATGACCTAAAGGCCTCAGGAGGCTAACAAAGAGCTCACTACTCTGTGAGCGAGACAGAGCAGCACCCCAGACTCCTCTGCCACTGACCTCCTCCTCAGTCAGGGAGCACAGCAAGAGCCTGCCTGGCCTAGCACAGCTACCATATTCCCATCACAGAGGGTGCTCAGCACCTCCTGGAGGTACAGTGCTGAGACATAAGCAGAATTGTACAGTACTGTACAAGTGGCAGGACCTCTTCGTCGACAGGGAAGCATGCCATTATATTACCCCAGGGTAGGGACACGAGTTAAGCCACTGAGCCACCAAGATCATGTAAGTTCCAACACATGTAATTGTTTTAAAAGTTATATGATACATGAGTATACCTGGAGATACATATACATAGACTTCTGTTCCTATATGGTGTGCGACAGTCAAGACTAAAATCTATCCGTGGGAAAGAGGATTGAGAAATAAGCAGTTCTCTTTTGTTTGTTTTTATGTTTGTTTTGTTTCAGTGCTGGGGACTGATCCTAGAGCCTCATGGTTGCTAAACTAAGGACATACACTCTAGCACACCCAAGCCTCAGTAAAGGGTTCCAGGAGGACATCAGACTGTATTCAAAAACGACAGGACCAGGTCTCCATGTACCAACACGGATTACATGTTTTTAAAAATCAGAATGGAATAAGTTGCACATAGTAAAAGGACAGGTACAGGGCCAGCAAGATGGTTCAGCAGCTACCGGAGCTTGCTGCCAAGCCTGACAACCTGAGTTTGAACCCTGGAACCCACGTGGTGAAGAGAGGATCGACTCCCAAAAGTTGTCCTCTGGCGAACACACACACACACACACGCACACACACAAATTGGGACTAGGACAGGACTTGTACTTGGAAATTATAAAACTCCAAAATAATGTTTACTATTGAGAGATAGCCCAGTGCAAGCCCAAAGGTAAGTGCTGGTGGTAGACAGACAGGCGACAAACAGGGAGGGACGGCTGGCCATACCTGCTCTTGTATTGTGTTACAGAAAATACTTGAAATGAGATTCTGGAAAACTGAGTGTTGGGTTCCCTGGTCACTGCATTATTATTATTTTCTTTCCCCCAACCTTGTGTCTAAAAAATAGTTCTCCAATTAAAGATTGCAAGGCAGTGTCTACTGTACCCAGGCAGGTGCATACCTGTAACCCCAGCACTTGGTGGAGACAGGAGGATCAGATCAAGGTTTCCTTGGTTACATAATGTGTTTGAAGATAGCCTGGTGTACCTGAGAGGCTGTCTCAAAAACAGAGGAAAACAGAATGCTCCAACATAGCAGTCCATACACTTTAAAAAGTCGGGGCGTCAGTTGCGCCCTGTCTCTCCCTCCTCATATCAGAATTGGCTCTTCATAGCTATTCAGTAATTCACTGAAGTCTCTGTGAGCTCCTGTGCCCTGGACCTCCTAGGTGTAGAACCCAACAGTGCTAGCATTGGGGTGTCCCTGGCCCTCAGATGTGGCAGGCTTTTGGCTCCCCTGTTCTTGCTCTTTTCCTCATCAACTCAAATCCAAAATGACTTGCCATACACTGTGGTGGTACGCTCTTTTTATCCTTCTTTTTATCCACTTTTTAAAATAAATCAGACCTAGGTTCAAGTCTCTTCCTGTGACCCGCAACAAGTAACTTAGCTTTTTTGAGGCTCAGTTTGTTCATCTATAGAACGGGAATGTAACCATTCTTCAGGTTATCTCTTATTCTAGTGAGGACAAGGCCTGACATGGGTGCTTGGGCTTGTGTTAGGAGGTCTTTGTTTGCTTTTTTACCACTAAGACAAAGATCTGAGTGAAACAGAAGGAGGAGCTCAGAGTTTCAGTCCATCAGCTGACTCCACTGTGTCTATGGCACAGCATTAGAGCAGCCAGGGTGAGAGAGGAAGGGATCAGGACAAGGCGTAGCCCCCAGAGACACCCTGACACTCCTGTACCCCCAATGACCTATTTCCTCCAGCAAGGTACTGCTGAAGTGTCTGACACCCTCCAAAACAGCACTGCACAGGGGGTACTATTTGACATATGGGGACATTTCATATCCAGATCATGGCAGGCCTGTCTGCTCCCCATCATCTCCCTGCCGGCCATTCCCAGCAGTGTTCAGCTCAGGGCTGACCTCTGGGGACAGCATTTCTTTCCAAAGTCACCTTCAGTAATCCTCTGTGCTCCCAGCACGATGGTGCTCCCGCACGATGGTGCTCTCCTGCAGTCTCGGCTACTCAGATGCTGAGGTGGGAGGATCACTTGAGTCCAGGAACTCAAAACCAGCCTAAGCAACACGGCCAAACTCTGTCTCAAAAAAATGAAAAACCAAAAACAACCCCCCCTTTAATTCTTTTTCCTATGCTTTGGAGGATTTGGACCCCAAATTGCAATTATTAATTCATGTTTCCTTATCACCTGTGTTTTTATTAACCAAAGACATAGACAGCTGCAACCCAGAGCTTCCGGTCTGCATGTCTTGCTGGGCACTGCTCATGACTGTCATGGTTCTGGCCAGGGGCAGAGGAGATCAGTAGCATGTGTGGCCTTCATACCCTGCATCTTCCCCCTCAGCTGGCATGGACTGTGAAGCTGCTGGCCTTGTCCAAGTGAACACTGTTTTTATAGGTGAGACTGATCGGCAGACTGGGAACTGAGTTTCTTTGTCATGCCTTACTGTAGAGCTCCATGTGGCTCCCAGGCCCCCACCCTGCAGGGCTCACTCCAAATAGATGGCATGCACCAGTGCCACACAGAAGAGTGTAGGGTTCGCATACAGGGAAGTGGCGGAGCTGTCTGCATACAGGTCCCACAGACCTTGGCTGCAGGCCACCACATCATCTTGCCCTTGCTGATAACGCACTAGTTTATATTAGGGTGGGGTGACAGTCTTGACCAGATCCTGGACCTCAGCACTCAGAGTGGTGGCCAGGTGGGCGCATTGAGTAGGACGATAGAGGCCACACCAGCCAGCTCGGAGGGCAGGTGAGCCTGTACCAGCTCCCCCCACCCCCACCTGGGTACAGTGGAACTTCACCTCTGGTCTGGCTGACCACAGGGGCACCTGAAAGAGGAGGAAGGGGGCAGGTTGTCTATGGCAAACAATTAAAACTTGAACCTGGGAGGGGGGGCAGGTTGTCTACAGCAAACAAAACTGAACCTGGGGCTAGAGAGAGGCTCAGCGGTTGAGAGTACTGGCTTGTCCAGAGGACTTGGTTCTGGTCCCAGCACCCACATAACAGCTCTATTGTCTGTAACTCTAATTCCAGGGGATCTGGCAGATCTGGCACCTTCACACAAATACATTCAGGCAAAACACCAATGCACATAAAATAAAAATTAATAAATCTTAAAAACAAAACTTGAACCCAGTATGTGAGACACAGACCCCTGAGCTGGAGCATATGATTGGAACACAGGTGGAAAAATGAACACAGAAGCTGCCCTAGAAGCCATGGCTCTGACCCCTTCCCCTCACCGTGCCCCCAGGCCCTGGGTCTTACCCTCTCCTGGATGATGCTGACAGGCCAGACATGATTCCCCTGGGACTGTGTCCTTAAAGACGTCCAATTCTGAAAAACAGAAAAACAGATATCAGAGTAGACAGCATCTGCTGAAGGCCCGCTATGAGTTCTCTCTCTCTCTCTCTCTCTCTCTCTCTCTCTCTCTCTCTCTCTCTCTCTCCCTCTCTTCCTCTCTCTCTTTCTCTCTCAAACTCTCAGATAGGGTCTCACCATGTATCCCTGACTGACCTGGAACTTGCTTATATAGTCCAGTCTATCCTTGAACTCACAGATCTGCCTGCTTCTGCCTCCCAAGTGCAGTGCTCACCAGGCCTGGCTGAATACTGGGTTTTAAAAGAATATTGTGAGCTAGGCGTGGTGGCGTGTGTTTTAATCCCAGCACTGGAAAGGCTGCAGCACGTGGATCTCTGTGAATCTGAGGCTAGTCTAGCTTACATAGAGTTTGAGACCAGCCAGGGCTACATGGTGAGATCCTATCTCATAAAAACAAAACAGTCTAGAGAGAGAGCTTATTGATTAAAACACTTGTGCTCACAGAAGATCCAAGTTCGATTTCCAGCCCCCACATAGCGGTTCACAATAGTCCACAACTTCAGTTGCAAGGAATCCAACACCCTCTTCTGACCTCTCTGGGTACCAGGCATGTAGGCAAAACACCCATACACATAAGATAAATCTTTAATACAATAAAATGTCTTTGTTTGGGACTGTCTCTGCCCCAAAGCCAAATGAGCAAGGATTTGGAAGGTGATTCGGGTACATAGAAAAGAATGAGGTGGGTGGTAATGGCCCTCTGATTTCAACCAGAGCTCACGCCAAGTGGCTGCAGTGTGTCTGCAGAACTGTCCCACTAAAGGACAAGGAAGCAAGGGCCTTTCCCCTACCAGCCACCTGCTGCTGCCTTGCTGGTGGAGGGCACAAACTCCTGATACTACTGGCCTCCCTGGGTGAGTTCAGTGTTGGATGGAGTCTCTGGGAAGCAGGGGTATCCATAGAAACTTCCTGAAGGTGCCTTGGGTGAACAGGGAGCACGTGGTGCCTCAGCTGTCCACTGACTCTTGTTTAAGGCTTTCTCTTTTTAGAGAGCAGGAGAGTCTGCTTTAGCGTCCACCCGATTGTGTGTAGGTTTCCCAGGGCCCAGGCTCTGCAGGTGTCCACTGTCACCTGGGGAGCAGCAGCTGCTCTTACAGCAGATGGGCAAGGCCTGGTGCTCTGCCTAGTACGCAGCAGACAGTGAGCCTGGGGCTCTTTTTTCCCCATCCTCTTTGGGCCTCAGTCTCCACAGCCAGAAAATGGGCAAGAAAAGAGGGTTGGATTTGCTCCCTGCAGTCCCTGCACCCACACTGCTGCTCCCTTCCAGAACTCTCGCCCCATGACCTTGCATTCTCTCGTGAGCCTGCCTGTAGCCAGGAGGCCCCAGAGGGTGAGCGTAGCTGTTTCCCTTGCTGGATCTTCAAGAGGTTGTCTGGCTCCTCTTCTTGGTGTAGCACTTGACAAAGGAATGCCGCTGCTCTGAAGGGCATGAGAAAGGTCCTGACAGGGAGGGCGTCTGTGGGGGTCTTGGCCTCCGCTGCCCACCACTCCAGGCATGCGCAGCTCACTATCCTGAGTCCCCACCCCAGCTCAGACCTCTTGCCCACAAATGAGCTTTCATGGGATCCAATAAGCACTGTGGTGAAAACAAAGGCTTGGGATTGGACAGATGGCTCTGTGGTACGAGCTTGATGTGCAGGCAGGAGTTTGGATGCCCAGCACCCTTGGAACCTCAGCACTTGGTAGAGAGTGGAGGCAGGAGGATCAATTTGGTTCAGTGGTGACTTGCCTAGCTCCAGTGTTACATACATGCACCACACACAAACTAAATAAGGGGAAGGGTGTCCCCCCCTTTTTTTTCTTTCCTGATATGAGGTCTTGCAATGTGGCCCAATCTAGGGTCTTCCTGCCACAGCCTCCCAGGTGAAGGGATTACAAGTGTGTGCCACCACACCAGGCTTAGATTGTAGACTTTTGAGCTGGTCATCTGGTAGACTTAAGCCAGCTCTACCATGAAGTAGCTGTGTGGTCTGGGGTAAGCCACTTTGCTTCTCTGAGCATTGGTTCCTACACTGAAAAGGAGCTGGTTCAAGCCCATCTCCCAGCAGCTGCTGGACACTCAGTCTGTACTATATTCTTGAAATGTGACAGTAAACAGAGTATGGATTTTTAGTGTCTTGGTGTCTATGTGCTGGTGGGGGGGACAGACAATAACCAGCTAGGACGGTCAGCTAAGGCAACACTGCCCCAAGGGTACTTGGCAATATTGGGGATGCTAACACCTCCTCACAGACCTGAAGGACTCAGTGGGGTAATGTACATACAGTATGAAACATTGGGTCTAGCGCACAGTAGATGCTCAATAAATGTTTGTGGAAGAAATGAATTTGATAAAACAAGTAATTGTCCCTGAACCCCGGTCATCAAGCAGTCACTTGGAACTGGTAACTCTCCTGAAAGGCTGTTGTAAAAAAAGTGAACTCGGAACCTTATACATACTAGGCCGTAGTGATATTTTGTTAATGATTTAACAAATAAAGCTTGCCTGAAGGTCAGAGTGCAGAGCTAAACCACCAGAGGTCAGGGAGTGGTGGCACACACCTTTAACCTCAGGACTCAGGAGACAGAGGCAGAGAGATCTCTGTGAGTTCAAGGCCACCCTGGGCCACACAAGATTGAATCTGTCTAAATGAGAAACAGCTCACACAAAGGTGATCCCAACACTTGGGATCCCACACCTTTAATCCCAGCACCAGCGCCAAGGAGGCAAAGGCAGGCGGATCTCTGTGAATTCCAGGCCAACCTGGGCTACAGAGCTAGTTTCAGGATGGGCTCTAAAGCTACAGCGAAACCTCGTTTTGAAAAACCAAAAGAAAAGAAAAGAAGAAGAAGAAAAAGAAAAAAGAGCCAAGTGGTGGTGGTGCACGCCTTTAATCCCAGCACTCGGGAGGCAGAGGCAGGTGGATCTCTGTGAGTTCAAGGTCAGCCTGGTCTACAAGAGCTAGTTCCAGGACAGGCTCCAAAGCTACAGAGAAACCCTGTCTTGAAAAACAAAAAGAAAAAGAAAAAAGAGAGAGGGATTCATTAGCTATAGTTTCCTGGGCCTGGGGTTGGGGTGTGGTCCCAAGAGTGTGAGGACCCAGGAACTCCTTGGACCACCTTCCTCCATCGTCTCCACCCCCGGTCACCACCAGCCTCTGCTCCACAGAGCCCACCTGCCCATCCCCCTTTTCACCCTTGTCTTGGACCCTTCACCTCTCTCTCCTGTATCCCCATCCTCTATCATCTAGGCCCACAATACACATTGTGTAGACACCAAGACTTCCTGTCAGGCTCCAACAGAAATTTGGGATGGGGGTGCTGCCCCTTCTTGTTCCCACCTCCTGGCTACTGTGCTCATGGGAAATGCCCTGAGATCCCTGGGGTCCCTGGTAAGGGAGTGATGTGGCTCCTGGGATCCCAATAGAGTCCCCAGAGTTGACAGGCCTCTCTCTTTTTGCTCTCTGCCACAGCCCCTCCCTTAGTCCAGGCCTCTGTGGAATAGGGAAGCAGATGCCAGACAGCACCCTTGTTTTCCCTTGGGCACCATCCCTATACTCAGTGATCAGTGACAGGTACAGACATGAAGATAAAACTGACTTAGAGAGTAACCCCAGTCCAGATGTGCACCCCAATACATGCACAGAGACGCATACAGCCTTGGCAATAAGCAGTGTGAACACCTGTTCTCATAGAGATGGGTACCAGCTGCAGGTGTGCACATCTGGAGAGATACAAACCTTCACACCAGCGGATGCTGTGTGCCATGGAAAAAGATGAGTGCGTGTAGAAAAACATGTGGCCCCTAGCACTTGGACAAGTACATGGTCCCTGGGGTAACTGTGCACATCCACCATAACGTTTGCACAGAGATGTGATGGGCATGCAATAGATACAGATAGCCAGGAGGTGAAGTACACACACTGGCATGTGGGTATGTGCAGGTTTAGATATAAATCCTCCAACATACAGGGAACAGATGAACACACAGTGACAGCACAATGTGCTCCACGTATGTGCTTAGGAGTGAATATGTGTGGAAAGAAGCAGGTATGAATGCCTAGGTATATGTAGTTACACAGGGCACAGTCACACTCAGTAAACCTTGCCACACACAGATTGGGGCTCTTAGTGTCTGGGGCATTGACAGACATCAAAGTAGGCCTTGTACAGAGAAAGACACGTGACATGTGATATGGTATTAGTCCCCTCTGCTAGATGGCATATTCACAATCGTGTGGCCCTCACACCCCCTCAAAGATGGTCACTTGGTCTTATAGTTCCTGGTACTACAGAGCCAGTTACAGAAAGGAGGGCCACCTTACACCAAGATAATCCCAGAAATTTGAGAGCAGGTCCTACATTGACACAGAGGGACAATAATGGACACCCAGATGCCCAGGTTTGACAGTCTGTGGGCAGCTTGGGCACACCTTAATGACCAGGTAGGTGGCAGCTTTTGTTCCTTTTCCACTATCTTCCCTGGGGATCAGTAGAGAAGCCCTGGTCACATTCTTATTGAAGGCAAGGGGCGGCCAGGCAGCAGGAGGTGACTTCAAGGAGAGAGGGGTTGTACTGAAACACAGGAAGGCTGGAGGTCTGCATGCCACTCAGACTTCACACGCGTGGGCTACTGAAGGGAGCCTGTGCTCCAAGGATCCTGAAGGAGGCTTCGAAGTCGCCCATCCTGTCCTCACGGTGCAGTCAGTCCTCAATTCACAGGCTGGGAAGGGCCAAGGTCACAGAGCTAATAACCACGTGGTTCTGGTTCTAGAGGTTCCAGGCTTACCACTGCACCAGATACCATGCCGCCTCCTTAGGGGGCCAGGGGTTGTGTGTTTGTGTCCCCAGCACTTGTATGCTAAAATTCTAGCCTTCAAGTGCAGCGGAGATGCTCGCCTTTGGAAGTGATTAATCTTTTGGAGATTAGTACTCTTATGAGAGAGACCCCAGAGAGACCCTCACCTCTCTCACCATGGGAGGACTCAGCCAGGACGTAGGCCTTTACCGGACTCGTTGGTTTTGGACTCCTACCTTCAGAACACTGAGGATAAGCATGTGCTGTTTCTGAGCAGACCAGTCTGTGGTATTTTATTACAGCCGAGGAGGAAGGCAGCGTTAACAGCACAGCCTTTGGCCCAGGCAAACGCTGGTCCAAAGGGAGAAGGACACGTGCTAGCTGTGGGCCTTGGGATGGCACAGTTCATACATGGCTGCTGACCATCTAGGCTGAGTGAGATGAGGCACAGGGCAAAGACGAATGTTTTACTTAGGTTTCTGTTGGCTGTGATGAACACCCTGACCACAAAGCAAACTGGGGAGGAAAGGGTTTATTTCAGCTCACAGCTCATCGTGAAGGGGAGAGGGCAAGAGCCCAATGCAGAGACCAGGAGGCAGGAACTGATGTAGAGGCCATAGAGGAACCCTGCTTACTGACTTGCTCAGTTTGCCTGCTCTATGATTTGTTTTGCTTTGTTTTTTTTAGGTTTATTTATTTTTATTTGATATGACTAAGTATTTTGCCTACATGAGTGGACGTGTAGCATGTGCATGCCTAGTGCTTGAGGAGGTCAGAGAGGGCACCAGATCCCCTGGAACTGGAATTGCAGACAGTTTTAAGCCACTATGTGGGTGCTGGAAACTGAACCCAGATCTTCTACAAGATCCACAGGTGTTCTTAATCACCAACCCATCTCTCCAGACCCCACTTTCCTTTCTTATCTACCCCAGGACCATCAGGGATGACACTGCCCACAGTAGGCGGGCCCCTTCCACGTCAATCACCAGTTAAGAAACCGCTCCACAGGTTGGCCTATGGGCCAAGCTGATGAAGGCATGTTCTCAGTTGAGGTTTTCTCAGATGACTCTAGCTTGTGTCAAGTTAGTGGACACAAAACTAACCAATGCAAGTAAAAGGCTGTGCCTGGGGCTGAGTCCCATGCTGAGCACTAACTAGTGGAGACCCTGAGGGCAGAGAGTAGCACGCAGGAATCCTCTCTGCTGGAGCATGCCCCAGCTTGTAGGCTGAGGAAGAGTCCACCATGGACAATGGACAGGAAGGAGTATGATCCAGACTCCAGGGCCCACTGTACCCAGAGAAGTGAGAGAAATGACTGGTTGCGGGGACTCAGGACTCACTCAGCACGGGAAGGAAGTCAGAAGTCTGAGATGAGCTGTCAGGGTGCCCTGAAGGGACACGAAAGCCAAGCAGAGGGCTTTGAACAGAGGGTGATGTGGGAGAATTTGATTAACATTCTAGAAAGACCTGCATAGAGTGCTTGTGGTGGGTGGGGACCAGGCTAGTGAGGAGGCCGCAGTGAGAGAGAAGAGATGCTGAGCTTGGGCAGTGATGTCTTTGGAAGTCACTCAGGGTGTGAAGCTCCACTGTGACGAGTGTGAGTGGGAAGCTGAGGCAGTGTCCATGTTTTGGCCTAGGTAGGGTGGGTGAGCCTTGACCTGATGTGGGAAATACCACAGGACATCAAGTTAGGCATGGGGATAGTTTGTGTTCAGAATGGAAGCTGCTGAGTTGGGGGAACTGTGGAGGTTTCCAGGGATGTGGTGTCACCGGGAAGCTGCATGAGAGTACCAGAAAGACAGACAGTGGTGCCAGAGAGCAGGACAAAAGTCTCAGAGGTGGGGCGAGGAGTCTGGAGTCACCAAGTCACAAAAGTGCTGGTGTTTCTATGCATGCTCACCGCTGGCGTTCACCCGTGCCATGAACACAGCGCTCTGCCTGCACCCCTGGTCCTCCGGCCCCAGGCTTTGGAGCCAGGCACAGGTTAGAAAAGTCAGGCAGATACTGCCGTTGAAGCCACTCGAAGCAGAGCTGGCAGTTCAACTCCTCAAGTTCAGTGACTTGAGGACATTGTCTACGCCATCAGCCTGGATTGAGCCCTTCCGCTCACTGGCACTCCTTGAGTCACCATCTTCCCCATCCTGCCCGGTCCCTCTCTGCACTCTGGGGATTGCATTCCAAACAGACTGCTCACTCTAGGGTCTTATTGTGGGAGAACTCGCCCCAAGACCCTGATACACGCGTGGGGCATCAGCTTGTTGACTGTGGAGCCTGCTGTGCGGCGTACCGCTTGAAAGGCGCGCGCATGTGAGCCGCCAGAGCACCCCAGCACCACGCCCCACCCCTCTCACCCATAAACATTATGTTATTATTATTTATTATTATTACTGAGACAGAGTTTCTCTGTGTAGTCCTGGCTGTCTTGGAACTCCTCTGTACAACTCAGAGGTCCCCCTGCCTCTGTCTCCTGAGTGCTGGGATTAAAGGTGTGCGCCACCACCGCCCGGCTCCCTTCATTCATACCGTAAGTACTTGATAAAAACTTTACCTCTCAGCCTGCCCAGAACTTTCTTCTCCATCCAGTTCCGTGGATAAGCCTGGCTCTGGTCGGACCATTCCTGATGCCCTTTGCTGAACACCTTCCAGGTGGCCTCCTCTGCCAGCAGCCGCGGGCTCCCTAGAGACTGCCTGACAAAAGGATGGGCCAGAGGCGACATGTGCTCTGGCAGATGGGCGGCCG
Organism: Ondatra zibethicus; assembly: GCA_004026605.1. NCBI lineage: Eukaryota > Metazoa > Chordata > Mammalia > Rodentia > Cricetidae > Ondatra > Ondatra zibethicus. Next base: position 497,533 of record PVIU01000018.1, on the reverse strand, counting down.
GGTTCCTCTTGGGTAGATAAAAAGCATACTTGTTGTGGTGTTTGAGCCAAGCTGGTAAGACATCCATCCATGGGCTCAGTTAATCCTAGTGAAGAATAGCAGGTGGCAGCTACCTCTTTCTGGGGAGGAAGCTGGGCCTCAGAGACAAGGCTCACTTTCACAGACCCCTCAGTCAGGCAGTGGGACAGCCAGGACTGACTTCAGTACCACCAGAGCCCAGGCCCTGCCCTTACTGGGAAGCTGAACACGTGGCCTGTTTCATCCCAGTGCCCCCAGGCCTAGTGTAGGCTCTGCACCGGACGCAGGCAATACAAATACGTGGTGGAGGGACTGGGGAGCTATGGGAAAGTGCTTCACACACACACACACACACACACACACACACACGGACCTGAATTCGATCCCTAGCACCCATGTACCCATAATTAAAAACCAGTTATGGTATCAAGCATGTTTTATTTCATCACAGGGGAAGCAGAGGCAGCTGGATCCCTGGGGCTCACTGGTGAATTCTCAATTCACTAAGAGACCCTGTTTCAAAAATCAGGGTGGATGGCTCTAGGAGAACAGCACTCCAGGGTTGACCTCTGTCCTCTGTACATGTGTGCCTGTGTATGTGTGTGTGTGTGTGCATGCTTGAGAGAGAGAGAGAGAGAGAGAGAGAGAGAGAGAGAGAGAGAGAGAGAGAGAGAGAGAAAAGCACACAAGAAAGAGAAAAACAGAAACTTAGAAAAGAACATGTAGTGGGCTAATTAAAGGGAAAGATCCCATTTTCTGCTGGACGCAGGACTCCTGGGGACACCTCCGCAGTCCCAGCTCCTAGTGTGGACCTGGACACAGCGATGTGCAGATGAGGCTGGTGATCAGCAAAGGCACATGTGCTGTTCAGGTTACATTACAGACTGTGGCCATGTCTATTGCATTAGAAGACTCACAGCAGAAATCTAAAGTGCCAATTCCGCTACTCCGCTACCCCCAATGCAATCTTCCTTAAAAAAAGACTCCTCTCCTCGGCTGTCCACAAGCTCCTGCTCCCTCCCTCTGAGCTGAATTTTCACATTGGAGGGAAATTTGTCCCATCTGTCCCTCAAACATTCGACTCCTTTTGGCTCCCTCCGGAGCAGAGGATGGAGAAAGGCAGGAGCATGCACCTGTCATGCGTGTCAGCATATTCTGAGTGCTTACTGAACACGTTAGCACATGTGATCTCTTTTATTCCCAGCAGCCCCAGAGGCAGGGCTGAATGACTGTGCCAGTTGGATCAGAAGGCCATGCCCCACAGGAGTGAAATGACTTGTTTAATGCTACCTGACCAGCTGGAGGCTGAGCTGGGATTGATCCCATATCCTTCAGGCCCTGGAAGTTTGGCCCCTTCTCCTCTACCCTATTTCCTTCCAGGTCCTTCCTGTACAGCGTGGCCATTGCAGTTCTCAGTATGTGTCAACCTGGTGACACCAGATCCGTCACCTTAGTGAGGAGTGAAGGAAGCCCCTGGGATCGGCTTACTAATTCAAGGGCCCGATGAATTATTTACAGCACCATTTACTTGGGGGCCCTTCCAGCCTCACCTCTCCTTCCCCTCTCAGACCCTTGGATCCTGCCTGACCCCTGAACTCAGCCTTGGTGGGGGACCCCCAGCGAGGAGATGCTAGCTGAGCTGGGGGCTTGCCTATTGCTGGCAGTGGTACTGCTGAACTCAGGTCCTGGGACCCAAGCCATGGAAGGTAGGTGATCCGGTGATGGTGATCCAGTCATGGGCAACCAAGAGGATGGGAGGAGAACGCAGAGGAACCAGGGGCTCCAGAAGCGCAAGCTGGGAAGTTGAGTGTGTGTTTGCTCCCGAGTAGTGGAGGACAGCATTGAGTGGGCGCCTGCTGTTTGCTTCACATAAGAGCATTTCATCTTCAGAACAAAAGCCTAGGTGAGGGCTGGCTCTTTCCTGCACCCCCCATGGAGAAACTCGGGGCCACACAGTTGCTGTGCGTGAAGGGAATGGCTCACAAGTGTGGAAGGCTCGCGTGGGAAGGTTCCTCTGCTCTGGGAGCCAGTGGTGCCAAATTCCTCACTGTGCCATTCGGTGTCCCTGGTGTCTGTGCGCCTGCTGGGAACCATACTCTTTCTGAGAATGCCTTGCCCTGGGGATCTTAAGTCCCCACTGTCCCCCTGCCTGGGAAGAAGTTCTTCCTGGAATCTCTTAGGAGAGTCCTGTTTCTCTTTGAAATCTGTTTTCAAAGTGCTTGTGTGTGTGGAGGGCGAGTGCACATGGATGCCCTGAACCACACTTGTGGAGGAGCTCAGCGCACAAGCCATGGGAGCTGGTTCTCTCCCTCCACCATGTGTGTACATGGTGGGCTCAGGTGGGCAGACTTGGGGCAAGAGCCTTAATCCACTGCACCATCTAGACAGGCCGTTTTTTTCTCTGCTGTTTACCCTTAAAGTTTAAGTCACCTCACTTCCTCCTTGAAGCCTTCCTCATCCTCTGTTGGGCTCAGATGGTCCCTCCCCAGACTCCCAGAGCTCCTCCACCCCAGGCTGTGAGTTGCTAGATTTGGGTCACTCTGCCCTTTGTGGTGTTGTATGTGAAGACTGTGGAATAATTTCACCATTCTGCAACAGGTGTATTCGCTGGGGGGGGGGGGGCTCAGCAAACAGCCCCTATAACTTGTGTTCCTCAAACTCACCGAGGGAAGAGGCGGCTTGCCAGTCCCCCCATTGCTAGCAGAAATGGGTTGAACACCTCAGGGTCTCAACACATACCTGGGCAGTAGAATTGCGTTCTGTTTATTGACCTCTATGGCTTGCATGGCCTTGACGTGACTCTGAGGGTTAGTACCCCTGGCTGGAGCCTGGTGGCAAAATTTCCATTTGTGCTGGGTGCTCAGGGCCACCTAGGCCATAGGACTTCCACTCTGACACTTGTGTGGTTTTCCCTGTCCTATCGTCACACTGGAAGAAGGACAAGAGTGTACACTGGAAGAAAGGTCCCTCCATCTTCTTGCCATAAGGCTATGAACTCCCAGCACCAGCCTGCCCAGACAGGGAACAAATCATGTGACCTGTCCCCTACATGGCCCTTGCAATGCCTCTGTCTCCCTTGCCCTTGCGGCACTCAGTAAGGATGAGGTTAGCATCCTACTTGGCAGGTGCATGGCCGAGGTCCACAGAGGCTGAGTGATTGAGCCCCCCCTCTGTCTTCCCCAGTAGCTATAATCTCCCTTCTCGCTCTGCACATATCACCTCCCCTGTGGGTCTTATCCCTCCCTTAAAACTGCGATCCCATAGCCCTTTGCGATGCAAGCTACAGCATGCCGCACAGTGTGGCTTCACCTGGCTTGCCTGACTCTCCTCAGCCCCATCTCCTTTGTGAGCTTCCCTAGGTGGGAGGCTCAGTTCAGATCAGCACAGACCCACTGGGTGGTGCGGTGCAGGGCGGTGTGTCCTTCTCTCAGGGACTTTATTCAAGTGCGTACTTGAGGATTCCTTTGGCCGCAAGTGACAGGACCCAAGCTGTGTATACTTAGCAAGAAGGTATCTTGGGCTCTATAACAGGGTAACAGAGATGGAGCTGAGCCTGCCAGCAGCCAGGGCTTCTTGGCTCAGGGCCATTTTTTTTTCACATGGCTCTTGCCATCTGTGGACGTTTCCACAGCCTGAACATGGACCCTCAGGGCTCTCATTCCCAACAGAGGGCCAAAGAGGAAGAGACACGCCCTGCTCCCCTCTACCCCCAGATGTTCTGAGAAGTGCTGGATCCTGGCCTAGAACACTTACCCTTCCCACAGGTCGGGATTACCACAGAGCCACAGCAGTGTCTGAGACACTCAGTCTGGGACAAGTTAGAGGAGAAGGTGCTGACCAATAGATGTCAGTTACGGTAACTTCCCCTTCTGGGCTCAATTTTCTCATCTGCAAAATGAGGTCAATAATGCAAAAAAACTGAGAAAGAGCCATGCATTCTGCTTGGCTGATATTTGATTCCTAATAATACAGCAATATGCCCCCTCGCCGTTTATTGTTGGACTACTGGGGTTGTTTATCTACAGAAGTTCTTCATCCTTTACCAAATGGAGCCTTGTGGTTTTATTAAGAATGTTCCTGGGGTTGGCAAGAAGGCTCAGCGTTTAGAGCACTGGCTTCTCTTCCAGGAGAGTCTAGTTCTGTTCCCAGGACCCATGTCATCAAGTGGCTCCCGGGAGATCTGACACCTCTGCCTCAGTGGGCACCTATACTCACACATCCTCCCATATGGACATACATGAATACACAAAATTCAAAATAAAAAATAAATCTTAAAAAAAAAGAAGAATCAGGTGGTGACAGTGCACGCCTTTAATCCCAGCAGTGGGGAGGCAGAGGCAGGCGGCTCTCTGTGAGTTCAAGGCCAGCCTGGTCTACAGAGTGAGTTCCAGGACAGCCAGGGCTACACTGAGAAACCCTGTCTCAAAAAGACAAGTGAAACCAAACCAAAACAACAACAACAGAAAAAAAAAAACAGAAGAAGAATTTTCTTTTGGGGGGCCAATGAGGTGGCTCAGCAAGTAAAAGCATTTGTTGCAAAAAATCTAATGATCTGCGTTTGGTCCCTACAACCACATAAAGTTGCCATAAGTTTCCACACGCATGCAATGGCATCCCCCACCATTCTCATGATGCACACACATGCACGAATCCATAGTAATAAATAAAAGTCTATACTTTGAAGATTTACCTGTTTTAGTCTATGTGTGTGAGTATTTGTCTGCATGTGGAGGCTGGAACAGGGTATCAGATGCCCTGGAACTGGAGTTACAGTTATGGGCTGCCATTGGGTGCTAGGAATCAAACCAAGGACCTCTGCAAGAGTAGCAAATGCTCTTAACCACTGAGCCATCTTTTCAGCCTCAAAATTAATTTTTGTATTTCATTAAAGAGTGTTCTTTTGCCAGGCGGTGGTGGCGCACTCCTTTAGTCCCAGCACTTGGGAGGCAGAGGCAGGCAGATCTCTGTGAGTTCGAGGCCACCCTGGTCTACAAGAGCTAGTTCCAGGACAGCTAGGACTGTTATACAGAGAAACCCTGTCTCGGAAAACCAAAAAATAGAAAGAAAGAAAGAAAGAAAGAAAGAAAGAAAGAAAGAAAGAAAGAGAGAAAGAAAGAAAGAAAAAGAGTTTTCTTTTATAAGCTAGAACAATAGCTCAGTTGGTAAAGTGCTTGCTATGCCAAGCAGGAGGACCTGAGTGAGCTCAAGATTCAGAAGCCATGAAATAATGCCACATGCTCATAATCCCAGGGCTGGGAAAGTAGAAACAAGCAGCTCCCTGGGCCATGGGCCAGGCAGCCTAACCTACTTGGTGAGCTCCAGGCCAATAGGAGAACTTGTCTCAGAACAAGATGGATAGCATCTGAGGGATGGCATCTGAGGTTAAGCTCTGGCCTCCACATGCACACGTGTGCACAGAAATGCCACACAAATGGTCCTTTAGCTGCATGCAGGGGTACATGCTTGTAATCCTAACATTCGTGAGCCAGTGCAAGAGGATCCAAGAAAATTGAAGTCCAGACTGGTGTACTAGTGAGTTCCAGGTCAGCCAGAAAGACCATAACACATAGAAAGACCAAAACATAGAAAGGTTCAAAACAATCGAACAAACAAACATCTTTGTTAGATTGGTTCCTTTTAAATGTGGGGAACAGTGATACGTGTTTATAGTCCTAGACACTGGGGAGGCTGAGGCAGAAGGCCCAGGAGTAAAACACACACACTCTTGCACACACACTTTTCATCCTAGCATCTAGAAGGCTGAGGTAAGAAGATCTGCAATTCAAGGCTAGACTGGGCTATATAGCTAAGACCTTACCTTAAAAAAAAAACAAAACCGTGAGGGATGGTGTGTACTCATTCCAAATTGTATAGCATTCTACTATATAAGGTTCCCTCTTGGCTTATCTTTTATTTATTGAATTTGTTCTTTGGCATTTTCATACATATATATGCTGCATCCTGACTACCCCACACCCACCTTCCTTGTCTCCCTCCGACCTCTGTCAGCCCTGTTGCTGTTGCTAATGTAGTGGTGGTGGTTGTTATTATTACTTTGAATTGCAGTCTTGCCTTGTAACCCAAGCTTGCCTAAAACTTACAGTCCTCTTGCCTCAGCCTCCAGAGCACTGCTCTTACAGGTGTGTGATACTATATCAGGTTGTCCCTTTTTATGCTTCTCAAATGCTTGAACCAGACATACTGGCACACATCTGTAATCTCAGCATTTGACAGCCTGCGGCAAAAGGATTACCAATTTGAGGGCAACAGGATTACAAGTTTGAGGCCTATCTGAGGCTACTCTTACCTTTTTTTTTTTTTTTTTTTTTTGCCTTCAAAAGCTTAGCAACATTGAGTGAACTTCACAGAAAACACCTGTATGGCTGACCTGGGTTTTCACTCTTATCAGCCTTTTCCTTGGTGACTAGACAGACATTACAGATGCTTCTAACCTAGTATTCCGTTAAAGGTTGCCCGATTCTGGTTTTCTAAATTCTTTTTGTTGTTTCCTTTTAAATTATTTATTATTTTTCTATTTATTTACCTTTTTGGTTAGTGTGTTTATGTTTGATTTTTCGAGACAGGTTTTCTCTGTGTAGTCCTGGATGTCCTGAAACTTGCTTTTAGACCAGGCTGGCCTTGAACTCACAGAGATCCAACTGCCTCTGCCTCCTGAGTGCTGAGATTAAAGGTGTGCACCTCTATCAGCCAGCTCTATTAATGTTTATTTATTTTCGAGACAGGGTCTCTCTACCTAGCCCCAGCTGGCCTGGAACTCACTCTATAGACCAGGCTGTTCTTGAACTCGAAGAGATCCCAGTGCCTCTTCTTCCCTAATGCTGGGGTTGAAGGTGTGCACCACCATGCCTGGCTTCACCTGCTTTCTCTTTCTGCTCAGAACTCGCTGCTCTCCTGTCTGTTCCACATTTTGTGTATATATGTATGTCTTCCCACCAGAGCACGCATGCCTGAGAGCAAGGTCTTTATCCCTGCTGCCCTCCCAGGATCTAGGAGCACTGCCTGGGACTCCAACAGTGCTTACTGACGGACTAGAAGAATGCTTCCCCAGTATCTGAAAGAAGTGGGGATGCTTGTGCACAGGCACACCTTCAGAGTGATGGGACCCTGTCCTGTTTCCTATTCACCCTCAAGGTCCCAGACTTGCCTACAAACCCAAGGCCCCAGAGCCGACTCTAAACCATCCTTTTCTCTTGCCTCAGGTGTCAAGTGTGGGGGTGTGCTCTCGGCACCATCTGGGAACTTCTCCAGCCCAAACTTCCCAAGTCTGTATCCTTACAATACAGAGTGCAGCTGGCTGATCGTGGTGGCCGAGGGGTCCTCGGTGCTGCTCACCTTCCACGCCTTTGACCTGGAGTACCATGACACCTGTGAATTTGACTTCCTAGAGATCTACAACGGGGCATCTGGAGACAAGGGCAATCTTCTGGGCAGGTTCTGTGGCCAGGTGCCCCCACCTCCCTTCACCTCCTCCTGGCACGTCATGTCTGTCGTTTTCCACTCGGACAAGCATGTGGCCAGCCGAGGCTTTTCTGCAGGCTACCAGAAAGGTCAGGGGGCCCTTGGCAGGAAGGTTGGCCCCAGCAGCTGCGGGAGGTCGGGGGACAGGACACAAGGGAGGTGAGCAGGCAGCATCTTAGCACTGCCTACAGGGGCAAAGGTGGCCTCTTCACACCCATGACCTCCCCAGAAACCACTACCTGCTGCCCTTATGATTCTTCCCTGCTTCCTCCATGACTGCTGCCTCCCCCCGCAGCTTGCTGTTCCCTGAAAGGAGGCCTGCCACCCTCCTCTGCCAACATCATGCCACAGTAGGATCCCAGCTGTTCCTGCTGTTGAATCCTGTGACTTCTGCCTCCTTCCCCTGCCTGGGTCCAGGGCATCAGGGGCAAGAGTTTTAGACTTTAGAACCCGTGGTTCCTCTTCTTAGGGACTTCTCCTGCATGCAACCCTTACCAGGACTCCATAATCCCTGACTCCTCCAAGCAGACCTGTCACCTGCCACCCAGACTCATGAGGTAGAGCCCTGGTCCTCCCCTTTCTTCAGCTTTCTCCTTGCCTCCTCCCTCCTATCTTTGAGCTCCTGTGTACAGACCCAAAAGCCCTCCTTTCTCCCCAGGACAATATCAGATGTCTCTGTGTCAGCCCAAGCAGGACAGCCACAAATGCCCATGTCCGCAAGTCCACTCCCTGCAATCATAGGACTCAGGAAGGATGGCAGCCTTTGCTGGATTTAGAAGCACAGAACTGTACTGTATTAAGACACAAGGACAAGGGGCTGATCTGACTAGCACATGGAGATCGTAGGCCTGGGAGTTTTAGGACAGTAAGGTAGCAAAGGTGTCCTGACATGACAGGCAATGCTTTCCAACATTTTCACAAACAAGAAATAGCTGACAGCAGGCAGTGCCATCTTCTTAGTTTTTGATATCTAAAAAGATAAAGGTATTTTAATGATAAGCATTCATTTCACAAGTTCACATTTGTGTGCATATTGCATGTGTTTGCACTCACGTGTGCATGTGTGGGTGCATGGGTGTAAGCCAGAAATCAACCTCAGGTGTTCCTCAGGAGCCACGTCACTGAGACCTGGTGCTCTCCAATTAGGCTAGAATGGCATTTGGCAGGTGAGCTCAGAGATCAACTTGCCTCCACCTCCCCTGCCCTAAGATTACAAGCGTGAGCTGCCGTCCCCGACCTCTGTGGTAATGCTGGGGATAAATCTCGGTCCTTACGCTTACTCAGCAAACACTTTAATAGCCGAGCTGTTGCCCTGGCCCCAAGCTCACATTTCCAGCATTGACTCGTAAGGAGCCAATCACTGAAAAACAGTGAAATGTATAACAGTGGATAACGATGGTCTCCACTGGGCTAAATTATGTATAAGATATGTAACTTTGGGTCCTGTCTTTTATTGTACTAAAAGATAGCAGGGCTAGGGAGAATGCTCTGTAGGCGATCTTTTGGATCCCCAGCATCCATAGGAGATGCCAGGCACGGCCATGGGCACCTGGGACCCCGGTGCTGGGGCTTGTTGGCCATCTAGCTAACCTGGCTGAAAACGAGCAAACTTCAGGTAGCGGGAGAGAGAAAAAGAGAGAGAAAGAGAGAGATCCTGTCTCAAAGAGATGGTGCACAGAGTGAGAGAGCAGGATGTCTGATATAAAACACCTGCATGGGCATGAACATCACACATACATGTAAACACACACACCACACGTGTGCCCATTGGAAATACAGCATAAGAATGAAGTCCGAAGCATATACCTGCTCCAGTGCTGGTATTGATTGATGGGATATCTCAGACTCTTTCCACCTACCATCTCATTTCTTGGGTAGTCTGAAGGCCAGAGAGGGAATGCGATTGCCTAAGAACACACAGCTGAGAAAGCAGTCCTGGGACAGGAAGTCAAGCTTAGCGGCCCCGTGCTCTGGTCACACAGCTGCAGCTAATCTGCATTCCAGTTCTGCTTGCTAGCTGGGTGTTCTGCCCATACGTCTTGGCTCTTGTCACTTTGGGATTGTCCTGCCAATCTCCATGGCTCTGTTTGAGGGTTCTGTTGGTGTCTGTGGTCTCCCCCTGAGACTCTCTGGTTTTCCTCAACACTTCTCTATTGCTGTGACAGAACACCATGACCTATAAAAGAAGATATCTATTTAGGGCTCACAGCTGCAGAGGGTGCGAGTCCATGCCCATCATGGCGGGGAGCATGGCAGCAGGCAGGCACACATGCCTCTGGAGCTGTAGCTGAGAACTTACCTCTTGATCACCAGTTTAAAGCAGAGACATAGCGAACTGGGAATGGCATGGGCTTTTGAAACCTCAAAGCCTGCCCCAAGTGACGCACTTCCTCCATCAAGGCCACACCTCCTAATCTTTCCCAGCAGTTCCACCAGCTGGGGACAAAGTATTCAAATATCTGAGCCTATGGTGAGCATTTTCCTCTGAACTACCACATACCTTCACTCCTGGGGTGACAGAACTCAGGTGGCTGCTTTACTAGAATTCCCTAGTGGGGTTCAGCAGCCCCTTTAAGCCCATTTCACCATCTCATCTCACCCTTGACCTCCAGATAAACCCCTTTGCACTCTGGTTTTTATCTCTGGGCCTTACTGGATGAACTCAGACCTAGAAAGGTTAAGTTACCTGACCTCCCACTGTAAAAGGTGGGTGCCACATGGGTCGGGGTACAGATCTGTGCCTGCCAGGCATGGATGTTTGTGGTAACGCATTTGGGGCGTCTGGTTGCCTGGGAAGAGGTCAGCTCAAATGAGTTCCTTTGCAGATGTGTGCGGTGGTGTCCTGACTGGCCTGTCGGGGGTCCTCAGCAGCCCCGAGTACCCCAACAACTACCCCAACAACATGGAGTGCCACTGGCTGATCCGGGCCTCGGGGCCCGCTGCTGTCAAGTTGGTGTTCGTGGACTTCCAGGTGGAGGGCAGCGACGGATGCACGTACGACTACGTGGCTGTGCTTGGCGCTCCTGGCCCTGCCCACGGGCACCACTACTGTGGCCGCACCAGGCCCCCTACCCTTGTGTCCCTGGGTCATGAGTTGCAGGTGGTCTTCAGGTCTGACTTCAACATTGGAGGCCGGGGCTTCAAGGCTCACTACTTCTCAGGTAGGAGGGACCCAGCAGACGCCAGCACCTGTGCCAAGGCCTAACCTGATCCTCCTCTGTAAGACTTTCTGCCTTGCTCAGACAAGATCAATCCCTCCTAAACTCTTCAGAATGGCAGTTTTTAACCTATGGGTCATGACCCCCACTTGGGGTTGAACTACTTTTTCACGGGGGTTGCACATCAGATATCATGCATATCAGATGTTTGCATTATGATTTATAACAGTAGCAAAATTATAATGTATAAAGTAGCAATGGAAATAGTTTTATGGTTGGGGGGTTCCTCACAACATGAGGACCAGCTTTAAAGGGTCGCAGTGTGAGGAAGGTTGAGAGCCATGCCGAGGAGAATTCCTCCATACCCTTATCCACCACCTCTTGCTTTTGTCCCCCTTCCTGCCTGGTGGTGAGCTAGCTCCTTGTTCTCATATGCTACATGCATGTACCACATGCTCACATAACATGTGCACAGAAGGATGAACATGCTCAGAGAATTCAGATGGGCAGCACAGTGATGAGCCACCATCATGAGTGCTAACAGGGGGACTTCCTGGAGGAGGAACTGAGCAGAGTCTTGATGAAGTCAGCCAAGAGGTGCAGAGGCTCAGAGGGCTGTTGGCTGACTGAGCGCAAGGCTGGTACGTTGACAGAACGTTAGTTCTCTATACCTGAGATAGACAAGGCTCACCATGGCTTGCAGTTCCAGAGGCCTGTCATGAGGGAGGACATCATGGCAGGAAGCAGAGAGGGGAACAAAAGCTTCTTCCTCGACAGCCCGGAAGCAGAGCCAGAAAAGGGAAGGGACCAGAGCCCCAGGGCCCGCTTTGAGGGCATCCTCGCAGTGAGCCAACCTTCTTCCAGTAGGCCCCCCACATCCTGAAGGTTCTACCGCCTCCTGGTGGTACCTCAGGCCGTAGACCCAGACTTTAGCTGTCATTTTTTGTGTGTGAGTGAATCTTGCTTCCTCCTCTTCCCCAGGAGAATGCCAGGAAGTATTCACAGCTGTGCGCGGAAACTTCTCCAGCCCACAGTACCCTGGCTCCTACCCCAACAATATTCGGTGCCACTGGACCATCCGCCTGCCCCCGGGCTACCGTGTCAAGATCTTCATCCTGGACCTGGGCTTGGAGGAACCCAACAGCCTGACCAGAACCTGTGATTTTGACCATCTGGCAGCCTTTGATGGGGCCAGTGAGGACGCACAGCTGCTGGGGAAATGGTGTGGTCATCACCTGCCACCTCCTGTCACCTCACATCACAACCAGCTCCTGCTTCTGCTGCACACGGACCGCAGCACCTCTGGCAGGGGCTTCTCTGTGGCCTACATTGGAGGTCAGCTGAGTTAAGAGTGTGGGTACTGGGGAACCCACAGCCTCCTTCCTGTGTTCACGGTCACACAACCCCTCTATGGTTTCCTCTAGGCCCTACTCAGTTGCCTGCTCTGAGGACCTTTGAGGCCACTCTGCTGTGACCCTCACTTATTTTCACTGCCCAGGACAGTGGAAATAAGCTTGTCTCCATGATTCCTAATTCTTCCCCACCTGGCTCCTTTTCTTGTGGGCTTGATGTCTCTCAGATGTTTGATCTGGTTTTCCGGATTAATGCACAAAATATGTCAAGTTATCAATGACCAGCATTAGGTGACACACCAAGATGCCACCAGCCCTGCCCCTGTCATTTAGAGCTGCTAACTAGACAAAGGGCATATATGTGTCCTGATCTAGCAGAAGCTAGTCAGCCAACTCAGAATGTCCTAATGGCTGGGGAACCAATGGCGCCTCTGAGATACTCAGATTTGTGTTTGCAACATAGTTGCCACAAAACTCAGGCATCGAGTCCACATTCAAGGCTGGAAGAGCAGAGGTACCAGTCACCAAGATCCCATTATCCAGAAAGCCAAAGCATTTTTTGGGAGGGGGCAAGTTTCAAGACAGGGTTTCTCTGTGTAGCCCTGGCTGTTCTGGAACTCACTCTGTGGACTAAGCTAGCCTCGAACTCAGAAATCTGCCTGCCTCTGCCTCCTGAGTGCTGGGATTAAAGGCTGGGCTAGCCAAAACATTTTCAAAGCTCTCTCAATGCTTCGTCTTGGGTCACTTTGTTTTTAAATGAGTCACATGGCCATGCTTTTGCTACAGAGGTGACTGGGGAAGCTGGTATTGAGGCTTTTTTAGCTTTTCTAACCTTTATAACATGGACTCAGTTGTACAGGACCAGAGGATCCAGGAGTCAGGCAAAGAGTGCGGGCGGCAAGTATGTCTGGCTCTAGGGATATCTTTCCCTCACATGCCTAGGCCTGTTCAGCGGTAAAAATTCGCTTTCCTCATCCCTAGCAGCAGAGGAGCTGGGGGCCCTGCTAGCAGAGTGGGAACCAGCTGCTGCGAGCTGGTGGCTCTTAGAGACTTGCACAAAGCCACCCTGCTGGGCTCAGACAGCACCCTGTCCCTGTGGGAAGGACAGTTGTGACTCAGCACTATCTCCTTTGATTCTTCGTGGACAAAGAGAATATTGTGAGCCAGGTGCTTCTTAGGTTCTGTCCAGTGACCTGGAGCATCCCTTTTGGTCTCCAGATCCTGGTTTTCCCACCTGTACATCAAGGACCTGGATTGAAGGATCTTCAGGGTCCAGTTTGCTTCTGAGAGCCCAACTCTCAGGCCCAGCCTGGGCAGGGCTAAGTGATCTAAACAGTCTCTTCTTGCAACATCTCTAGAGAGGAGGGAGGGGGCAGCTGTCATCCTGGCTCCTGTTCCAGGGCCTTCTGTGCTCCCCACACAGGTCCCTGTGGGAGCCTAGGGTCAGACAGGGTACTCACACTGGACCAGCACCAGATGGGGCCCAGGCTATAGGCAGCCTTTCCACAGGGAGGGCAGCCTCGCCATCAATCAGGGGTGACACACAGTTCAGCGCCACCGAGATCATCGTGGGAGACAGCGGACCCATAAATTCCTGCCTGCCCAGACACCCGAGGTTGAAATATGTCTGAGACGTTGCCCAGAGAGGGCTGAGGGATCCAGGCCTCTGCCTGCCAGGTTTCCTTTTCCTTCCAGCTAGTTACCAACCCCCACCGGCCTCTTCCTTGCACACGCCCCTGCATGCACCCTTGCCCCTGAAGTCCCAGACACTGAGAATCACACTTTCACACAGCACAGAGCATGCCTGGAGCCGACTTATAGCAAAGGACAGACTGATAAGTAGGGAATCCCACCCCCCAAGTCTGAAGTCCCAACTCAGGCACCAACACACAGCTTCTTTGCCTCTCAGAGATTTGTTTCCAAACAGAAGTGGCCATTGCAGGGAGGGACCACAGGGCTACCCCCACCCCTGCCTCCTTCAAAGCTACCGCCTTCTTCTGTCTTCGCTTGATGGTCCTTCTTAGCGCTCCTGTGTGTTTCACACACTCATTGCCCTGCACAAGCAGGGGGGTGCCTGGCTTTTTCACGTCTGTGTCTCTGTGTGTGCACGGAACAGGCCATCAGTAATGATGGGACAATGAATGATGGGACGCACTGCTGGGCCTCTGGCCGTGATGAGCAATCACTTCTAATGTGGTGAAGAATTAGTCTCCACTTAGTCGCATGCTCATTCACTCATTCATTCATTCAACATTTTCTTGGTCTGCCGAGCTCTATGCCGGCCTCAGAGGACACAGAGACACGGGCACACAGCATGCCCTAAGCACTCACAGACCCAATGACACAGTGGAACAATGCATGTGAATCTCCCATTTCAGCCCTGTACAATGCCATAAACATCTTCCCTACTCTGAGCTTCTGTTCCAAGTCTGCTATCCTTCAGGAAGGCTTGGGGTGATGGGTCTGGCTGCAGCCCTAAGATCTCAGGCTCCTCCCTCCTGTTCCAGTGGTACCCATGAATGTGAGCTGTTCCCGCACAGACTTCCAGATCCTGATCTCTGCCCAGGCACTGGCCCCATTGGAGCGGACCAAGGTCTACCTGGGCAGCCGGAGCTGTGCAGCCCAGGAAGTTGGTAGCAACTACCGGATCCAGGCCCGCTTTGACACCTGCGGTACTGAGTCTCAGGTAGGGGCAGGGAAGGGGAGGTGTAAGAGATGGGCTCTGAGCCTTACTGAAGGGCACCTGCTACCCTCAGTTCTCTCCTGACTTCAGTGGTGCACCCAGGTCCAGATGCAGGCTTACTGGCACCCCTTCAAAAGACCCCAGAGGTGAACAACCCTAAATTTCCTCCCTGATCCTCCCTTTAAGAGCCTCCCCCATGGGAATGGGAGCCTTGATTCCTTTAATATACACAACCACCCCCCACACTCTTCCTGCTCATCCTCCCCAACCTGGTGACCCCAGAACATCTCTGGGCTCCACAAACAAATGAGCCTTTCAAGTATGGAGCCACCTCCCTCCAAAGACTGTGCTTACCAATGAGATTTTTCTGTTATCCTTGGGTGCTGGAGGCTGTGGGCCCAGGCTGGGGTGGGCCTGAGAGAGTCCCTGGGCAGTGCACCCTGATTTGTGTCCTTAGGATGTAGAAAGGGACTGGGGAGGGAAGGAATGGTGGTCTGCCCCTGTTAGAGTCCCCGGCACTGAAACCTGGGGGTTTGCAGTCTGGTTTGGCCCGATGCCTGTGCCTTGCCACTTGCTTCTGGCCCCTGCAGTCCTCTGCTCTACCGTCCCAGCTTCCAGAAAGCCACTGTCCTTTAAACACTAGAAGGAAGTCAAGGGGTGTCTGGCTGCCAGAATAGTCTGTTCTCACCTCTGCTTCATGCCCTGAAGTCCCTAGGGATTCTCTTAGGACAAAGCCACATCAGTGGTTATGGGATAAAGAAGACAAAGTTCCAGAAGGCTGGGGAGATGTCTCAGTCGGTAATGTGCTAGCCATGCACGCATAAAGACGTGAGTCTCATCCCCAGATCCAAGTTTATTAAAAGACAAACAAACAGAAACCCTTCAAGATGAGTGTGGTGGCACACACCTTTATTTATTTATATACATTTTTAAAAAAGATTTATTTATTAATTATGCATATAGTATTCTGTCTGCATGTCTGCTGCAGGCCAGAAGAGGGCACCAGATCTCATTACAGATGGTTGTGAGCCACCATGTGGTTGCTGGGAATTGAACTCAGTACCTTTGGAAGAGCAGTCAGTGCTCTTAACCTCTGAGCCATCTCTCCAGCCCTTTATATACATTTTTTTATATGTGAGTGCTCTGTATGAAGGTATGCCTGAGTGCCAGAGGAGGGCATCAGATCCATTTATAGATGGTTGTGAGCCACCATGTGGTTGCTGGAAATTGAACTCAGCACCTCTGAAAGAGCAGCCCAGGATCTTAACCACTAAACCATCTCTCCAGTCTGGCATATACCTTTAATCCCAGTACTTGGGAATCAAAGGCAGGTGGATCTCTGATTTTGAAGCTAGTGTGTCTACATAGCAAGATCCAGGCTAGGCCAGAACAATCAGAGCTAGACATGGTGGTGTGTGCTGGAGAGGTAGAAGCAGGCTTATCTGTTGAGCTCACTGGCCAGCAAATCTAGCCTAATCTTCGAGCCCCAAGTCCCAGTGAGAGACCTTGTCTCTGAAAAACAAAGTGGGTGATTCTTGGGGTGTGTAATTAGAGTTGACCTGTGGCCTCCAAATATACAAACACACATGTACATGCTCACACACACAAACACATGCCCACCTTCACCCTCAAACAAAGAGTCCCAGAAATGAAATCATGAAGTCCTAGAGCCAAAGACTCATGAATACTCAGTTTCAGAACTCCTGTCCCAAAATGCAGGACCATAGACCATAGAATCATTGCTTGGAAAGGTAAAGGCTGGGCACTTTAACTCAAGTCCAGCCTCTATAAGGAGCTCCTGTCACCAAGGTGTGAGTACCAAGAGCAATAGCAGCATCAAGGCCCATCTTTCTGTGCCTCTCTGGAAACACTGGGCTTAACCACCTGGTTCTCAGCCTTCCAGTCTCGTGTGGTTTTTCCTCCTCCCAAACCCCCATGCTTCCTGCCTCTAACACATGCTTTTACTCTGTTCCTTGTTAAGTAGATGGCCACCCCCTCTCTGGTCCCCCTCCACTCTCAGCTCCTGCCTTGCTTTGTTCCATGTCCTGATTCTGTGTGTGAAAAAGCAAGGCTGTTGTTGGAGGAGGCTGCTGGTTCATTCCAGGCTACCCAGAACCGAAATAATCACAGAAACTATATTAATTACAATACTGTTTGGCCAATAGCTTAAGCATGTTTCTGGCTAACTCTTATATCTTAAAACCCATTTCTATTAATCTGTGTAGTGCCACATGGCTGTGGCTTACCAGCAAGGTTCCGGTGCATCTGTCTCCTATGGGTAGCTACATGGCATCTCCCTGACTCCGCCTTCTTTTTCTCAGCATTCAGTTTAGTTTTTCCACCTAGCTCTATTTTGCTAAGCCACTGGCTGAAACAGCTTTATTCATTAACCAATAAAAGCAACACATATACAGAAGGACCTCCACATCACAAGGCTACAAGTTCCCCTTAGAGAGTGGGGAGCAGCCTGATGCAACACAGAGGTACAGGGAATTACTTAGGGACATGAGATCGAAGGCCTTTCAGAAGTCCAAACTTGGAAGAGCACTAAGTCCCCTAGTCTGTGAAATGGACATGACACTCCTTCAAACCTTTCCAAGGAGGGGGTTACTCAGTCTTGGATGATGGGAGGGCCCAACTACTTGTGCCCATTTATTTCCTCCAATTTAGGCAGTTTCATGTTTCAAACTCCATTCTTGAAGTAGCAGCCCCGGGTGGGGCAGTTTGGGCAGCCCGAGGAATGCAGTGTCTACTGTAGAGCTGGCGTATGTGTGACCTCTTGTGTGTGTTGCTTGTGTGCTGTGTGGCCTCAGACAGTGGATTTAACCTCTAGGCCCCAGTTTCCTTGTCTGTGAAATGAAAATATTCATGACACTAAGAAGGTTATTGTGATAACTAAATGAGTTGATATACTTACCTGGATCCTAAGTGGCCCCAGATGTTAGATGGTTTGGGATTTGTTGTTGTTGTTACTGTTTTGCTTTGTTTTTGAGACAAGATCTCAGGTAGGTCTAGGCTGGCTAACTATGTAGTTAAATGACATTGAATTTTGGGTTCTCTTCTTCCCCCGAAGTGCTGGGACTACAAGCAGGTGCTATCACACTTGGCTTAAGTATTGCCAATGCAGTCTCAACTCCACGTTGCTGGGTTTTGTTTCATTTTGTTTGTTTGTTTTTTTTTTTTTTTTTTTTTTTTTTTTTGGCTGGTACTAGGGCTTGAACCTGGAGCCTCACACACACTAGTCAAGTGCTCTGCCCCTAAGCTACATCTCCCAGCAAAGGAGTTTTTCCTGTTACCATCTTTCATCCCCTTTTAGCCACTTGAAACCAGGGCAGATATTGGCTCATCAAGTCTGATGTGCTTCAAGACAGTCCAGTCTCACAGTGCCTCCTTTTATAATTATTTTAAATTGTGTGTGTGTGTGTGTGCATGTGCGTATGTGTCTATCAGAGGACAACTTATGGGAGTTAGTTTTCTCCTTCTGCTATTTGGGTTTCAGTGGTCTAATTCAGGTTGTCAGGCTTGGTGGCAAATTCCTTTACCCACTGAGCCAACTTGCTGGCCCTTCTGCTCCTTTGATAGATGAGGTATCAAGGAAACTGTGGCTAAGCTATGGGATCAGGCCTATGTATATTTAGAGGAACCTGGAGAGCCGTAGTCTCCTTGGGTGTGAACAAGTATCTGTGACCCCCACAGAGAAGAAATAACACCTCCGTGATCGTCAGTGTGCTGTACATCGATTTCTCTGCTGCTGGCCACGAGGACATCCATGAGTACGAGGTGCGCTGTGAGCCGAGGCGCAAGGAGGCATCCGCTCACTTGCTGTCAGGCTCTCACTGGCTCGGGCCCTACGCTGCCACTGCTGAGCACCTTCAGGAGGCACCATCCGTGGACAAGGCAGAGGTCCTGGAGAGACCTGGGACTGTGGTGGCCCAGGACACTAGTGACATTGTCTTCCTGGGCCTCTGCATCCTGGCCGGAGTCCTTATGATCATTGCCATTGTGGTCCTGATGCTGCTGTAAGCGGGAAGAGAGCAGCTTGGGGACCCACAGCAAGGCAGGGTGGGGCTGTGGACATGTTGGTGACATCTGAGCCCCTGTTTCCTAAGGATCACTGCTCTTCCCTGCTCATCACAGGACTCTGAGAAAAGTTTGTGTGTGTGAGGGCTCTGGAGACTGTTGTAATCGTTGTGATGTTATTAATTTTGAGGCTGTTCCACCACAGGAAAGCATGCTCCCGTGTGTGTCTCTTGTGAGCTTGGATAGTTGGGGTCACGGGTGGCAGCGTGAATACGACACACTCATTCTGTTCATTCCCGACTCAGGGTGCAAATACGAGCACCTTTTAGTTTCTCAGACCTTCACTAGCAGGAATCTAGTATCGGTGCAGGGCTTCCTCTCTCTTGAGCTCCAGCTCAGCCTCCAGGAACTGGTGAGAGAAGCTGAAGCTCCGGTGCCATTGTTTCAGCCCCTGCGCATGTGACGACTGAAGCCTGGTCCTGTGCATCCTAGCGGATGCTAGCCCATAGAGATGGCAATGGCCTCCTGGATCCGGTTCCTATGGACACCAGGTAAGCTGAACAGCATGCTCAGAGGCACTGCTTTTATGTTGGTACTTTTGCTTGAATGTCTTGTGACCTTTGGCCAAGACACTGACTGAAATCCCATGTTTCTCCACTCTCGCTCTGATGTTAGTGTCAGCAGCTCTTCCTCGCTCAGCAGATGAACTCTCTCTGGAGCCCTTGTACCTTTATTTTTTTTTTACTCTAGTCCCTTAGAGTGCTCCAGTCTCTCATCTGCCCCAGTCTCTCAGCTGCTCCAGTCTCTCAGAGCTGCTCCAGTCCACCCATGTGATGATTCTCTGTTTCCATCAGATTAAAGGGGACTGCCTGCCCTTCCCTGTGAGGACCTCTAGGATTATTATGCAAATTCACACACCCTTCTCCAGAGCTCTACTTGATAGCAAGGAGTGGAACAATCTTGTTAATGAAAAATAAACAAACGATACATTTATAATCTACTGTTGGTCCCTGCTCACCTTTATACCACATAACGATCACGAGAGGAGTTCCTTGCACAAGAGCTGGGGTCTCCAAACTCAAGCTGCTGACCACTGGGATCAGGTTAAGAAGACGGAAGCCCCATTACAGCACAGCTCATTCGGCAGCTCATTGCTCTCTGTGAGGGGGGCAGCCTGCCAGCACATAGGCAGATGCGCGTCTTGCCCTTGAGATGTGTCTAGGGTGACCAAGCAGAACTGGGGAGGAAGGGGCAGACCAGCTGGAACCTTGAGGAAAAGGCAGAGAGTAAAGAACCCTTGGAGAAGGAAGAGAGGTGAGCAGAGGAGAAAGAGTCTCCTGGACACCGAGAGTCCCACTGGGTTCCAGCCCAAGGTCTTCAACTTGTTTACTGTGGAAGTCTGGGCAAACAGCTCTACACTTCTTGTGAAGGGTCTGGGGATATGATGAACTAGGGGAGTCAGCTGGCATAGGTGTTCCTGCAGGGGAGTCCTCAGTTAATCCTGGATTATCTGAACTCAGCCTTTCTCTCCCCCGACCTCACTCTCAGTCTCCGCGTTGAGTACCTTTGCCCTGGTGTGTTGTCATAGCCCCTAGGTTTTGGTTTCTGTCCCATTGCTGTGGTAAAACGCCGTTACCAAAAGCAGTGCCAGGAGACAAGGGCTTTTTAGCTTCCAGTTTATGTCCACCATGACGGGAAATCTGGACAGGAACCTGGAGGCAGGAACTGAAGCAGATGCCAAGGAAGAAGCCTGCTCTCTTTATAGCTTGCTCAGCCTTGTTTCTTTTTTCATTTGTTTTTGGGTTTTGTTCGTTTTTGGGTTTTTTGAGACGGGGTTTCTCTGCAAAGCCCTGGTTGTCCTGGAACTCACTCTGTAGACCAGGCTGTCCTCGAACTTAGAGATCCACCTGCCTCTGCCTCCTGAGTGCTGGGATTAAAGGTGTGTGCCACCACCCAACTCTCAGCCTACTTTCTTACACAACCTAGGATCACCTGCCCAGGGGTGACACTGCCCACGGTGGCCTGGACCCTCACACATCAATCATTAGTCAAGAAAATGTCACACAGACTTGTCTTTAGGACAGACTATTGGAGGCATTTTCTCAATTGGGGTTACCTCTTCCCAGAAGATCCTAGTTTGTGTCAAGTTGACAAAACAATTAAAATGAAAACAAACACACAAACAAAACAACCACCACCAACAACAACAACAAAAGAAAAAAAACATAACCAGCAGTTCCCCTGTCTGGTATGTCTGGACACACCCTTGGACACTCTCCAAGGGAGCCCTGGAGGGCTGTCCTCTGTGAAGGTGGGCCACGTACTGCTTGCTGGACTGTGTCATTCCTTGCTTCACAGTTGAGGGACCTGAGGCTATGGAAGGAAAAATGCTCAAGGAGATGTTTGTGAGACACTACTTCCCTAAGCTGGGGGAACAAGCCCGAGTCGGGCCCCCCAGACTGCAGAGCACACGCCTCAGATGTGAGGGCAGTGTCTGGTGGGGAAGGCCTGGGTGGCAGAGCCTGAGAGACGACTTCTATCTTCACAGACATGCCTGCAGCCTGCCATCCCCAGCTCTCCGGGCAACCAGCATGGTGATTATCCGTGTGAGCCATGGGGAATGACAGTCTTTACAGTAGAACAGAGTCTATTAGAACTTAAAGGCCTGAAATGATCCATTAGCTACCAAGCCCAGCCCTGGAGTAGTGGAACAGGATGGGTACCACACAGCCCTGCGTGCTCACTGTCCAGAAAGTGGGACCTCCCACATGACCACTGTGGGTCTAGCCAAGGTGGGAACTTTGAATTGATGTCACAGATGAGAGGGGACCTTGGCAAGCAGATACGTTGGTCTTGGAAAACACCCTTCAGACTGCAGGCCAGACAATGGATCCCTTTCAAGTTTTGCTCTGACTCAGGGTGACTGACCATAGGGTGGATGTTTAAGCTCTCTGGGCCCCATTTTTCTCTTGTGTGGAATGAGGATAGGAACATCCTCCTTATAGAATTCTTTTGAGGATCAGGTGACTGACTCTGAACAAGAGCTTCTCGAAGAGTCTTTAAATCTCAGGATTGGACAGGGCCTTACAGGGGAGCAAGCCCCCCCCCCCGTTTCCTACATTCACCTCATCGGTCAGTCTGCCCTGGCCTCCCTTCATCTCTGCTGTCCTCCAAGGACCAAGACCATCATCCCCAGTCCCGTAGGAGAGCGATTCCACAGAAGCATCCTTGGCCCTGTCCCTCAGGGCTTCTCTGCTCCAGTGGTACTCGGTCACTGATGTTAAGAGGCTGTCCCTTCCTGTCACTCTGTGCCTACTCTGCTTTCTTCATAGCATCAACCTAAAATGTCTTTGCAAACCAAGACATGTGCACATGGAACACAGCCAGCCAGGGGTCCTGGTGGGGAGGGAAGCCAAGTACCCCTCTCACCACAGCCATCTTGGATGCACTGGTAAGCAGGCTTCCCAGGATACAGGAGAGTCCTGAGTGGATCCTCAGGGATACATGGAAATAAACAAGGATTTTCATCTTGAACACCTGAGGGGCAAGGGCAGTCGAAGTGAACAGCTTAACTTGCCTAAGTACTCAGGAAGCTCAGAGGGAAGACTGGGGCTTCCTCAGGCACAGGAGAGGGAACAGCATCTCAGGACAGGGAAGGGCACACGCCAACGCACGGAAGCTTGAGGAGCACACTGTGTCCGGGAGTCGGAAAAAGGGCTGCATGACGATGCTGATGCGATGTCAGAAAGGCAAAGGCAAGTTGGAAGGATGCTTAAGGCACCAAGATGGCACCTCAGAACAGTGTCAGAAATGCTTCCTGTGTTATAGGCTTTCAAAAGAAGGTGACTATGGACCAAGACAGGCAAATGAACACTACACCTCACCATGTTGGATGTTCTCCATTGGTTGGCCACACACACGTTTCTTGTGAGTAAACCAGTCAGCCCAGGGATCTGAGTCCTGGGTTCCAGCTGCCTTGGCCACCATGTGACCTTGGTTTATCTGTCCACCACCAAGAGGCCCTTCCTAACACCCCTAGGACCTAGGCCAGGCTGACTCGGCACAAGGATCTGGTCACAGGGATGCAGGCCAGAAGAGACAAACATTGGGAGGTGGTCCTGTGACTGGTCCTAGATTGTTCTGTGGCTCACTGTCTGAGGAAGCTCTCTGAGCCTCTGCTTCCACGTCTGTGAGTTGGAAACAATAGTAGGAACATCTGTCGAAATATATTGCATGCCAGACATGTTCCTAGATTTCTTTCCCGTTCACTTACTCATTTTAATTTTCTAACCACTAACCCCTCCTAATCTTTCTTTAAAAACAAACCTAGGTAGGGCCAGTGAGGGTTAGTGAGCCAGGGCCAATGAGATTGGTCAATGCTACCAAGTCTTAAAAAGACCAGTTTCTTTCCCAGAACACACATGGTGGAGGAAAAGAGCCACTTCCTGAGAGTGGGTCTCTGACCTGCACACTTACACTGTGGCATGAGCATACACACGCGCCCACATGCATGCGTGCACACACACATAGTGAATAAATAAATAAACAAGTAAATAAAGTGTGAAAAAAGGCAAAAAACCATCCAGGCAACAAGTCAGTTAGCAGAGCCCAGACCTCAGCTGCTCTAGAAGAGCAAGCGAGAAAGCCAAAGGGACAGGTGGATCCAGGCTGGAACTCGTACAAGCTTCATGCTTGGCACTCTCAGATTTGAAGGGTTCGCCACCATTTAGTTCAGTTCATTTGCTGCCCTTGATAACACTGTGAAGCGAAGTGAGCCCTGTGGAGTCCTGTTTCTCCAGTCAGAAAACAAGACACCAAGAGTGTCACTTGCTTCAGGTCACAGGTAACAGTGCCCACAGGTGAAGCGCTGAGACCCAAGCTCCTTCCGCACACCTCCCTGGTTTACTTTTACCTTGAGGTAGGGTTTCCCTAGGTAGCCTTCCCTGTCCTGGAGCTTGGTATATAGACCAGGCTAGCCTCCAATTCACAGAGATCTGCCTGTTTCTGCCTCCCGAGTGCTGGGATTAAAGGAGTGCATCACCATGCCCAGTTTAGGCACTTTGCATATATTTACTGGCTAAGCCTCACTGCAGAGGGTCTATGGAAAAGCGGGGTAGGGGCTCACCCGTACCACATGGCAAACAGGGGGAGCAACTAGGCCTCGTGTAGATTTCAAGGCTCAGCCCCATAAGCCCTTGCTCAGACTTGAAGACTTGCTCTTGGCGCAGTGCTCTGTGCAGGCTGTAGGGTCCCAAGTGTTGCCCTGTCTCTCCCAGACCCACTCAGAGGCTGAGGAACGGATCTGACTCCCAAGCATCCAGGGGAGCCTTAACAAATGGCCCTGGTACCTTGTCAGAGCTCAAGGCTGTTTCTATGTACTCAGGGTGCCCTGGGCTGCCTGGTTCCCACGCAGGCCACCTCAATACCTGGGCCTGTCAGGGTCATCTCGGTCCTCTCCTCAGTCTGTGATGCTCGTGGGCCTCCCTCCTGGAAAACAGCCCCAGCAGGCTTCCTCCTAGCTCCCCCAGGGGCCGCGGACCCTGGGGTAGGGCCTCCATCTTCCCAGCATACTTCCCCACTCCGTCCTAGACCGTGACTCAGTGGCTCACTGTGTCCCTGGCCACAGCTTCCCAGAGTGCATTAGCAAACGCCCTGAGTGTGGCTGCTGGCAGCCCTGGAGATGTCCCACTGGCTCTACACTGGGACACACAAACAGTTTACCCCTGCGTCTTTATAACCACCATGTTTTGCGGGTAAGGATTTTAATACTTATAAGGCTAATGAAGACCACCCATTTGATCTTACGGTAGAAGGAAGGGATGGAGCAGGGACTCAAGTTCACATCTAATGTGGGGAGGCTTTTTTCATGAAACCCATGGAGTCTCCGCAGTGCGATCTCCCACACACTAAAGGCTACTTCAGTAATACTTGCTCATGCCTGAGGTGTGCCAGGTCCTGAACCCAGTGGATATTCAGTAGGCAGTAACATATATAAGTGCTTTGGGGAGACCCACCCATAACAGTGACACAAAGCAAATAAACACTGTGACCAGAAAGGAGGCCTCTTAACGCCTCTGAGGGGAGGGAGGACCCCCCAAGAGGAGGGGATGCCCGGTGCAGGGTCCTGAAAGATAGTGCTGGGCAGGAGAAGGGGAGAGGGTGAGAAAGGAAGGAGTGTCTTAGCTAGGATGTGTTAGGGACTGGAAACCAGAAAATTCTGGAACTCCAAGTTTGCTGGTGGTTCAGTGTAGGATAGGAGGGAGCAGAGGCACTGATGCCAGAAAGGCTCATGGGGCAGGGAGATTTCCCTAAGAGACCTGGGGTGGTTATGCCAGCCCCTGATCTCCATGTGATGCCCCCTGAGGCATAGGGACCCCCAAGTCATAAATCGTGCACCCAGGCTTACAGTGGAAGCCCCCGAAAGTAGTCTGGCTGCCTGGAGGCATTGGACTCCTGATCAGGGTGACTGCCAGAGTCACCCTGTCCTTGAGGCAATCTCACTAACCTTTCTCCTTGTTGGGGGGTGAGTGTGTGCCTGAGCACTGTGGGGGGTGATCAGGGCCCCCCAGCCCTTGGAATTTCCCTGGCAACTCTGTTGACTAGGCTCCACCCACCTCACCTGGCCCAGGGAGTTTCCCTGTCTATGAAGTCAAACACAAACAAACCCCAAACAGAAACTGGCCCACCCTTGAGCCTCAGGTAAGCACTGCCCAAGCCTGTGGGGCCTATGTACCTTTCCGTTGGCCTCCAGGACGCAGAAAGAGGCTGTTAGAATAAAACCCCCTCTTCCTGGCAAGCAGGTAAGGCCTGAAAGTTTGCAGCTGTCGAAACCCTTCCCCAGGCATCCTCCCCTTTGGTTCTCTGGAGAAGGGGGCTGCTGAGGCCGGAGCAGTGACATCATGGGCTCAAGGTTACACAGCAGGAGGTTATGGATTTAGGGTCAGAATATGAGGCCTCAGGAGAGAGCAGGCACTGCCAGTGCATTGGTTAGATGGCTCCGTCTGACCAGTGTCGTGGCCAAAGCTGAAGAGCCACAAGGTCTCAGTGGCTTGAAGAAGGCACCAGTGGGGGGGGGGGCTCTCGGACAGAGACAGACAGCAGACACAGGGAGGCAAGGGTGCAGTGTAAACAGACCTGGAGGCAGCTAGGCAGGTGGACAGTTGGGGACAAGGAGGGCTTTACTGGGGCTGTAGCATGACCCTTTACTAGCCAGGACTTCCTCAACTTCGTTCCATCTCCCAGCAGCCTCTGCTTCACTGTCAGCACTCAGCTCTGCCTACCCCAACCTCAGAACTCACAGAAAGCGAAGGGCCTTGTGTAACTCACTTTCATGTCCTTAGGCCCCAGCACAGTGCTGGGAGACAGCACAGGAGGGAACGGAGCTGGGGAGATGGCTCAGCCGGCACCGCGTTTGCCACATAAGCTGAGTCTGATCCCCTAGAACCCATCTTAAAAAGCCGACTATGGCAGTGTGTTCCTGTAATCCCCATGCTGTGACGGCAGAGACAGGATGATCCCTGGGATTTGCTGGGCAACTAGTCGAGCTGAATCAGTGAGCTCTGGGTTCATCAGGAGACCTCGTCTGGAAAAATGCAGCGGGGCGAGATTGAGGAAGACACCCAGTGTCAACCTCTCCACATGCACATGCATGCACATACGTGAAGGTGAATGTGTGCATAAGGATGCAGTGCCAGGGAGATACACAGAACAACAGTTCGAGATTCATCGGAGTGCTCAGATGTCAGTGGCGGAAAGGGAGTTCTGAGTTAAATGTGTCCTTCCCAGCATGCCCCTCACTGCCCAAGTCTCTCCAGTGTTTTCCACGCCCCTCTTAAGTGATGGGAACAGGAGAAGCTCACTTTAGGGAGCAGAGACAGCAAGGCTTGCCCTTGTCACACAGCCAGGGCAGAGGGAGCTGGAACCAGGGATGAGGGTCCAGCACTAGTGGAGCCTGGAGCTGCCGGGTGCCTGCCCATGTGACAGCTTGAGGAATCCCTACCCAGAACTGACCTTCGTCTCTAGCTCAGCTGTGGAGCAGTAGGGACCCTGGACATGAGGCCCACTGGATGGCAGGTGTCCAGATCAGCCTTGTAGTCCTAAATAGACATGTGGATGTGTGCCTCTCTACTGGTGTTCACAAGCATGGCCATAGTGTGGGGCAGGGCATAGGTGTCAGGGCCGAGTGTTTGTTAGGATGATTTGTATGTGTTCATGTGTCCAGTGCTATTCTCAATGCGCCCTCCTGCAGGCCTGGCCCGTTTCCGTCTAGAAAAGTCCATCTCTCAAATACCTCATTTGAGGAACTCCGTGGGAGTGCGGAGAGAAAGGGAGATTGCACACA
This sequence comes from Ondatra zibethicus, assembly GCA_004026605.1. Classification (NCBI taxonomy): domain Eukaryota; kingdom Metazoa; phylum Chordata; class Mammalia; order Rodentia; family Cricetidae; genus Ondatra; species Ondatra zibethicus. The sequence continues at coordinate 470,482 of PVIU01000018.1, read as the reverse complement.
TGTGTGTGTGTTGTAGTTATATGTAGGGTTTTCCTGTGCTTATGTGCATGTGTGCATGTGTGCGTGTGTGTGTGTGTGTGTGTGTCTGTGTCTGTGTCTGTGCGCGCCCGCATGTTCTTGGTTTTTTTTTCTAGATGGGGCTGAGCTCAATCTCCCTCTGGCCCCTCTGGCCCTGCCCAGCATGCTGTCGGGGTACCTAGGTCTGGGAGGAAGGAGCGTGGGTCTGAGAGAGAAAAGGCAAACATGTCCTTGACTGTGTTCCTGCGTCCCTGAGCCAGTGCCTGAGCCAGCTGGAGGGTCAAGCTCCGAGGACTGAGCAGCAAGCTCCAATCCCACCTGGCAGAGGCCTGGGCTACGGGTGGACACAGCGCCACCTTGTGGGCCACAAAGAGAGGTAACTAGCACCGACGGAAAGCAGATGGGTGCCCTCTGGGGAAGGGATGAGGATGTCCTAGGGAACCTGGAAGGCCAACCTGGCCAGTCCAGGTGTCATGTGTCACTCATGCTGTCTTTGCAGTTGGCTCCTTTCTCTCCATCCCCACTTAATCAGCCTTCCTCAGCCTGGCCCCCTCCAGTCGCTCTTCTGAGTTCTTCTAGGCTGGGCGACAGTAGCGCTGTGGAGAAGCAACTAAGGACTTCCCAGGGAGGGCGGTCCCCAAGCATAACTTTAAAGGCTGAAACATGAGCTTGGGCAAGTGGGAAATGCCCTAGACAGAGGCAACAGCCTGTTCAAAGGCCCGGAAGCATTAAAGATGATTGACTGGTATGTTGAGCCGGCAGTACTTGAGACTCTGTGAAGACCACATGAAGAGCAGCAAGGGGGAGCCTGAGACCTGGTGGGAGCTCAGCCACAGAAGGCCTGCAGTGCCTGTTCATGGAGCTGGATCCAATGCAGCCATCGCAGGGAACTGGGAAGGAATGGACAAGCTCACAGTAGCTGGTTGGGTTGAAACTCACATAACATATACTTTTATTTGTTATTTATTTACAGTCTATTCTATTTATTTAGTATTGAGGCAGAGTTTTGTTATGTAACCCAGGATAGCCTCAAACTCCAGATCCTCCTGCCTCAGCCTCTCAAGTGCTGGGATTGCTGGTGTGTGACACCATACCCTCCCTCTAACTGTTTTACAGTGCTCAGTTCAGTGGTATTTAGCACATTCAGTACACTGTGTTCCAAGCAACATCTCTGTCTAGTTACACAGCGCACCTATAATATATTATATCATATCATATCCTCATATATCACATCACATCATATCATTATATCATATCTTATCATATCATATGCTCATATCATATCATATCCCCATATCATATCATATCCTCATATATCACATCACATCGTATCATTATATCTTATCTTATCATATCATATGCTCATATCATATCATATCACATCATATCCCCATATCATATCATATCCTCATATATCACATCACATCATATCATTATATCATATCTTATCATATCATATGCTCATATCATATCATATCATGTCATATCAAAACCCTTTACTCATTAAGCAGTCTCTCCCCACTCTCTTAGAACTATCAATTTGCATTCCGTCTCTATGGCTTTATCAATTCTGGGTATTTCACATAATTAGGACTATACAATATGCAGCCTTTTGTGCCTGGCTCATTTGGATGAAATGTGCTTGAGGTTCATGAGCATTGTAGTGTCATCGTTACTTTATTCCAGACAGAAGAGGCCCTCAGATCTCTTGGAGCTGGTGTTTGCAGGTAATTGTGAGCCACCCAACATGGGTGTCTGGGAACCGAACTCAGGTCTAGTGCAAGAACAGTGCACACTCTTAACTGCTGAGCCATCTCTCGGAGCATCTCTCGGATACAGTATCACTTCTGTATTGTCACAACACTGAAAAGCCAGAAATCAAGCCATTGTTGGGACGGTCTGTATCCTATGGTGTGTAGACTGCAAATTGCTCATCCATTCATTTAGGCTGCACAGGCTCATTCTTTATCCCTCCCAAGTCCCTGTAGCAGCATTTCATGTTATGGAGGCAAGATCCTCTGTCAAGGGGTGTGTTAGGTGATGGGGGGGCTGGAAGCTGGGACAAGAGAGACTCTTTGAGCCATGCTGGGGATCTGGGACTTAGGTGAACTGATAGGCGCTAATGCAGAGGCTGGAGGTGGAGAGCTAGAGGGGGTACCAACCTGCTGTCCCAGGCAACTCTCAGAGGGTGGCTCAAGAATAGCAATTAAATCTGACTTCCTCTTCTGAATCCCCAACATAAGTCTGGAACACACTAGGAAGCGTGGCTCGAAATGTTAGTCAGATACCTAGAATGGCACAGCAATGAGGTGATTCGAGAGCATTACAGAAGAACTCAGTGAGAGAGAGAGAGAGAGACAGCAAGGATGGTTTTGAGCAGCTGGACCATAGTGGGAGGCCCAGGTATGGCTGGGTGGTTTTGCCTGAATTCTCTCTCCTCTCGGGCATTTATTGAGTAGCCAGTTTCTTGGAGGCTGTAACCTCCCCACTGCCCTACACAGGTCCAGCCTCCTATTTGCTGCTGTGACCCAGAGCCTGGGGATCTGTAGAGGGAAAGCTCCACTCAGGAAGTGCGGACGAGAATAACTCCTCCCCATGCCATGCTACGCGCCTCTGGAAAGTAGGTAGGTGGAGAAGGATGACTAGGAGCTTCCAGCTGCTCTGCCAGAGCTGTTAGGATTCCAAAATAATTTTCCTTCCCTCTCCTAAGCTGAGACTTTTTTTTTCATAAGCCCCAGATGCACCATATGGGAGGGAGCAGACATGTGAGAGAAGCTGAGAGACACTGGAGAATGTGAGAACTAGGGATGGCCCTGCATCCAGACGGCTCAAAGGATAGTTTGGGAGACACGAGAGAAGCCTTGATCCCACCTGGTCCCAGACTCAGACCCAAGCATGCATGAGACCAGACCTCTCCTTGGCTCTGCAGAGCACAGAGCGCTGGCCTCACCCTCAGAGCTTCTGACTTTCTGGGTCTCTGGGGGAAACCAAAGATCCCCTTTTCTGTAAGCACTGAGTGATCTTGTCTTTAACACAGTCGAGACCCGAGACCCACTGGCCCATCGCTTCCCTCTAGTGCCTGAATATCCTTCGCTCTCAAAGGGGGAAGTGCACAGCCTCTACCCCCGAGATTTGCTTCAAGTCCCAGGTGGGAAAGCCAGCGTGTAAGGAACTTCTGATAGTCAGCTAGACTCCCTGCTCGCCAGGAGAGGAGAGCTGCCAGAAGTGGCACGGACGAAGGTCACATGGTCAATGTGAAGGTAAGAGTTTGGGCAGATCCCAAGCAATCTCTCTCTGTACTGCTCTCTGTCCCTCAGTCCATAGAGATACTTCCAGAGTCTCATCTTTCAGGTGATATGACGCTGTTTATATTTGGGTCAGAGGCTGGGAGTCCCTGCTGTGTTCCTCAGGGTGTGACATTTCTCTGCATAGTTCTCTGACAGCTTCTGAGTGCCAACCCTGCCACTTTCCCTGAAGGCTTTCTATGGCTCTCAGAACCCTGTGCACATAGGAAAGATACCAGGGAGCTAACATCCAGCCTCCTGCAGTAGACCCTAAGCAATGAATAGTGGCTGCATGGCCCAGCTTCTTCACCCCCTGACAGGGACAGCTTTGAGGCATGTCCTGTGCTCTATGACCCAGAATTCCTCTATGAGGCTGAGGCCAACTGGTGACAGCAGAAACCTCCTGGAGGGGCAGCCCTTTGCTGGCCTCTCACCTTCCGTGAAGACTCTTCTAGTCACCTTTCCCATAAGCCACTGGTTTCAGCCTCACACCACATTGCGGTGATTGCTGACAATGGTGGCTGTGTTCACCAGGCATCTACTGTCTGCCGGGCATTGTATTCATATGACCCCCAGTGAGCATCATCACCCCACATTATTGTCACACTGAATGCCCCAATTCAGAGAGGAAAGGCGGCCTGAGAGAGCGCTCACTGTTAAGTGTTCGGTCCAGCCTGGGGCAGAGGTGGTTTGGGATCCCAGGATATGTCCGTGGTTTTCCTCTGACTGGCAGAGTTGACAGAGGCAGCCACATGGCACCACCCACCAGTCCTGTTGACTGAGAATCTGGTGAGAATGACTTAAGATTCCTGCAACTGCAGGGCTGTGAAGAGAGACTCCCCTGGAGACTCTCAGGAGAACTCTGAGGAGGAAAAGTTCCTACTTGGGGCAACAGCAGGATCCCATTTTGTAATTACAGACAGCTGAAGCTGTGACTTTGCATTCGGGCTGTGCCAGAGCCTTGCTAATGTGTTTGTGGCACAGAGCGTGGTCTTTGTCAGGGGAAGGCAGTATTTTGCTTTCAACTTCAGTCTCAAAGCATGGTCCGAAGCAAACATTCTCACCACAAAAAGAAGCCTATGTTGATAATAATGAAGTCATAACTCATGGACAGTACAGCAAATGCCTTTGATGGCACAAAGGCCCAAATTAGACGCCTCACTGGCCTTGCTTTCCGGGCAGAGGCTCCAGAAGTGCCTCCCCTGCTTGACCTCGGTTTCCTCATGTGTGACAAGGAAGGCAGTCTGAACATAGAATCACAGCCCTGTGGCCCTGTGCTCTCTGGGGGTTCCAGTTTGACAAGACCTGTGGCTCTCCCTTGGGCCCACTTGGCAAATCCAGACAGGTCCCTGGCCCAGATTACAGATCTGTAATTGAGCCTGCAGGGCCGCGGTGATAGGCTCAGCTATAAATCCCAGTTGAGATAGATTATTCTGCAGAAGGCTCTTCCTGAGATTGGGGACAGCCTGTCTAGGGGGCTCATGTGGAGAGCAAGGGGAGCTGACAAAGGTATTCCCTGGGGTTGAGACGCTCAGTGGCAGGCAGAAGTGGCAATGCTTGTCAAGACAGAGACTGCATCAGATCAGCTTGCTGGGCCCAGTACAGGTACTGACATGGACCACTAAATGCAAGCCATGCCTATTGCATTCCAGCCTCCGGCTCAGTGTCCTCCATGTCATTGATTCCTTCTTCTAGAAGTGCTCTCTGGAAAAGGCTGAGAATGTATCTCTGCAGACATGTTAAGAAAGAAGATGGCGGAGCTGGGCATGGTGGCGTGCCTGTAATGCTGGCGCTTAGGAGGCATAGACAGAAGGGTATAAGTTTGAGCTCGGTCTGGGCTATGTAAAGGATTTCAGGTTAGCCTGCACTTTTTTTTTCTTTTAGGCTGGTGTGTGGGAGGGACAGAAGTGACAGATGGGAGGTGAGAATGAGGCCAGATGCTCTACTAAGGACTGTGTGATTTACTCTGGGCATTAAAATTAAAGTGACATAGCCGGGCTTTGCTACTAATCATGGGCCTTGCTCACCTCACTCAAAGGTCCTGGAACCTGTTGAGTTAGGCCATTTCCCTCCACGCAGATACCATGACCCCGGGTGGCCTGGGTGGAGGAGGGGGCAAAGGGAGAGAGCCACAGAGCTACTGCACCCGCTTTTTTTGAGACAGGGTTTCTGTTTCAGCCCTGGCCACCCTGGAACTCACTTTGTAAAGCAGGCTGGCCTCAAACTCACAGAGATCCTCCCAAGTGCTGGAATTAGAGGCGTGTGCCACCACCGTCCAGCTTCAGAGCTGCTGTCTTCCTGCTGGACTGCATCACCTTGCTCACCCCAGGCTTCTGTGGCCAGCCATAGCAATAAAGAAGCCAGAAGACACATGGACTTTAGAGGGGTGGGGACAGGGTCCATATCTCAGCCCTGTGAGGCCTCGGGTAAACAACTTCCTGCCTGCTTTCTGGATTTGTATGTAATATAGACTACGTCAAAAGACTTTGAAAGGATTAAATGAGATACTGTAGCTCCGATTCTGCAGGCTATACAAGAGGTCCTTACTGGTGTCCATGGAGGAGACACAAGAGTGCAAAGGAGGATGGGAGGGAGGGACTATTTTTTGTAGTCTCTAAGAAGTTTATAGGGTGTTCTTCATTCAGAGAAGTTAGTGAAATGCCAGAAACCAAGATACTGTGTAACAAGTGCTTAGCACAACTTAACCAGAGCGGAAATTTAGTCTTTTTACTATACGTTGTTGCAGACTGATTCCTCAGACATGTTTCTTCCTCAGACATGTTTCTTTTCGCCGAGACGACTCTTCAGAAAGGCTGCCGGCTCCTCTTCTGAGCTGGCAAGAACACAGGGCATAAGGGCCAGCCACACTTGGTTCCAGCTGACTCACTGAGCAGCCAGCACCTCACTGGCTTTGTGGGAGAAGGAAGCTGGCCCATTAAGTGTATGAAGGGCCCTACAGTCAGTCCCACAGTCAGCTTTGAACCCTTCTCTGCGGCCTCCTGCTGTGTCACCTTGGTCAAGTCGCTCTGTTCTGAGCCATCAATTTTTCTTTCCTCAAATGAGGATATAATGCCGCCTAGCTGCTGGACTTTCGCCTGGTGTGGGACAGCTGGCTAGAGGGTTCGCACAGCCATTCTGGAGGTCAAGGTGGAGAAGAACCCTTCTCACCCTACCCTGTGCTGTCTCTGCAGCTGCACCTAAACCGAGAGCCAGACTAGCCAGCCACTGGAGGGCTGCAGATTATGGCGAGAACAAAATCCAAGTGTAACTAAGGGAGTTTTGCCTTATCCACTTGCCCCAGGGTGCTTAGGCTAATCCCATTCCCACCAAAGCCACTCAGACTAATGAAGCTTCTTCCACTCGGGCTCCACACCATCTGTCAGTAGATCTGCTGGGTCCTCCAGGACAGGCTGTGTCGGTGTCTGGAACCTCATGAGCCACCTGGAGGCAGTCTGAGCCACCAGCGTTTCATCCAGACTTCATTTGGTGCAGTGGGGTCTGCTCAGCCACGTTGAGGCTATCACTGGTGATCTGGGGAAGAGAGATGCTCCAGGTCTCTTGTCCTACACACACACACACACACACACACACACACACACACGCCCATCCATAAGGATAAATAAATAAGTTACTCTGGGGAGTTCAAATGGTTTTCTGTTCTAGGACAGACAATGAAGCCTGGGCTGAAGAAGGGCGTGGACTGAGCCTGACTGGCTTCCTAATCCATGGCAGGTGTGTGGCGCTCCTGCCCTGTCTCAGATTCTGCTGTAGTATGGAAGTGAATTAGCCCCTGCCTGGAGAGCTTCACACTCATGGGCAGGGCAGGTAAAGGCTGAGGTGTTACAAGCACCCTGTTTTTGTCATCAGCTCCTGGTGTACTAAGAGTTTCCTAATATCTATCCATCTAACTATCTACCCATCTCTCCATCCATCCATCCATCCATCCATCCATCCATCCATCCATCCATCTATCATCTGTTAGTGTGTGGATGTGTGCATGTGCCATGGTATGTGTATAGAGGTCAGAGGAAAACTTTGTGGAGTTGGTTTTCACTTTCCATCTTTATGTGGGTTCTAGGCATTGAACTCAGGTCAACAGGCTTCTGTTGTAAGTGCCTGTGCTGTGGGACAATGGTCTGTACCCAGCCACTTGTATTTTAAATAAATGCTGATTGGCCAGTAGCTAGGCAGGAAGTATAGATGGGGCGACCAGGCAGGAAGTAGAGGCAGGGCAACAAGAATTCTGGGAAGAGGGAAGTTTCAGTCTGCAGTCGTCATTCAGACACAGAGGAAACCAGACACAAAGCAAGCAAGATGTGACCGCCTTGCCGAAAAAGGTACTAAGCCACATGGCTAACACAGACAAGAATAATGAGTTAATGTAAGATGTAAGAATTAATTAATAAGAAGCCTGAGCTACTAGGCTAATCAGTTTATGATTAATGTAGGCCTCTGTGTGTTTCTTTGGGATTGAATGGCTGCAGGACCAGGCAGGACAGAAACCTCAGTCAACATGCCTGTACCTACTGAGCCATCTTGTCAGCCCAAATGTCATAATTTTTTAGATTTGTTTCATTTTTGTGTGTATGAGTGTTTTGCCTGTGTATCACACATACACACCCCATATATGTACCAGGTGTCTGCAGAAGTCAGAAGAGAGTATCAGATCCCTTGGAACTGAAGTTACAGATGTTTGTGAGCCACCAGGGTGGTAAGTTAAGGGCTCAGCAGTTAAGGCCTTTGCTGGTCCAGACAGACCAAGCCCTTCACAGACTTAGGGAATCCACCCCTCCACCCAACACCCAACCCTCTTGTCATCACTGGTTACCTCACTGTGCTGCAATGACTTGGGTCCCTGTCTGGTTAATCTCTGAGGGCCGTGGCTGTCATATGGATGATGTAAAGGAAGGAGTTGTCCCATGAGCACTGTCACTTTTGATAGGATGCATTTATCTCAGCAGGGTTGCTATACCACACTGTTGGCTGATTTTTTAATTTTGTTTTTATTTTTGTGTGTGGCATATATGTATATATGCATTCATGTATGAGTGTGGGGCTGGGATAGGTGTGTGTGTGAACATGAGTGGTATATATGTACATATGCATTCATGTATGAGTGTAGGGGATGGGATGGGCGTGTATGTGAACATGAGTGGTATATATGTACATATGCATTCATGTATGGGTGTGGGGGTTGGAATGGGGCGTGCGTGTGAACATGAGTGGTATATTTGTACATATGCATTCATGTATGGGTGTGGGGGTTGGGATGGGCATGTGTGTGAACTTGAGTGGCCAGAGGTCATTGAGTGTCTTCCTCTATAACTGTTTGTTTTTCCAGACAGGCTTTCCCTGTGTAGCTCTGGCTGTCCCAGAGTTCACTGTGTAGACCAGGCTGGCCTCGAACTCACAGAGATCTGCCAACTCTGCCTCTCGTGTGCTGGAATTCAAGGTCTGTGCTACTCACTCCCCCCCCCCCAATTAACTCTCTTATTTTTTGAGATAAGACTCTCACTGAATCTTGAGTTCATTGACTCAGCTATACTGGCTGGATAGTGAGCTCCTATGATCCCCCTGTCTCTGCTTCCCTGTCACTGAGATTAGTACAGGACCTTTTTCTATTTTTTTTTAAATGGGGGTACCAGGAAATAATGTCCTCATGTTTGTGTGACAAACACTTGACTAGTGACTGAACCATCTCTCCAGCCCTCATACTGTTGACTTAAATGAAAGAAATATTTTCCCTGGAGACTGATTCCAAGATCAGGGTGTTGAGCTGGGCCGTGGTGGTGCACACCTGTAATCAGGAGGCAGAGGCAGGTGGATCTCTGAGTTCAAGGCCAGCATGGTCTACAGAGCGGGTTCCAGGACGGACAGCCAGGAATACACAGAGAAACCCTGTCTCGAAATCCCTCCCAGCTCCAAAAGCTCGGGGTGTTGGCAGGTCCTTCTCGGGCCTCTCTCTGCTTTGCGCACAGCCATGCCTTGCTGTTTGCATGGGGGTCTCTGTGTAGTCCATGTCCCCAAGGCTTCTCCCCCTAACAGCATCATCATATTGGAGCAGGACATTTGCGTAAGACCTCAGCCAGCCTTAGTTATCCCTTCCCTGGCCTTTCTCAGACACAATTAATTCTGAAGCACAGTAGGATGGGGCAGGAGGAAGGGATCTCAGCGCGTGAATTTAGGAGAACACAATCAGTTTATAGAGGTGTGGTAAGATAAACAGCAAAAGGCCCGACAAGGACACTGGGTAGGGCAGCAGGCACTTGGCCAACAAGGGTCTTGATTTCTGGGCCTGTGGTTAGATTCTAGCCACTGGAGAAAAAGGTGAGGAAGAGGAGGAGAGCTAAATCTTACCTGGAGAGGGTGGAAGAACAGGGAAGGAATACTAGCTGGGGTTGTGAAATGGGAAATAAATGTAGAGTATAGGATGTTCTCAGGGGCTAGTAGCTCTGGGGTCATTCTCTAGCATAAGTAAGGAAGATAGCCATTGAAGACATAAGGCCTCTTACAGACAATGAAATGCCCAGACATTTAGAAACACACAAATGCCAGCCCTACTTTACCTCTAGAACATGTCATGAAATTACCTCTTCAGTTGGGGACTGGTGGCCTGTGAGTTGAAATAGCTTCTGTGAGGTTGCTGGGTGAGCAGTAGTGAGCCCGTGAGCAGCCTTCTCAAAGGGAGTCCCAGGGAGCTGGGGAAAGTCTGCCCAGAGCTTGGCCTACATGTTCACTGAAGAATACATGCTACACAAGCTAGCGAGCTTAGCCTCACTGTGAAGAACAAGTAGACTGAGTATAGTCCGATGTGCAAAATAAATACCCACCAGTCCATGCTGATGGAAACAGACAAGGGGGGAAAGGGACAGGTCTTCCTCGGAGGAGATTCACACAAACAAGCAGATGCTGAGTGCTCCAGGAGGTGAGGTTCGAGATGGCAGTGTGGCTTAGAGACTTGCCTCTAAGTCAGAGAGGAAAACAGTCACCCAGGGGGACCACTCTTCAGGCAGGGAGGCTCCTACCCCCAGGGATGTCACATGCTACTGCGTGCCCCTGATGGGAACTCTGTTGTGTGGGCATTTTGGCCCCAAATAATCCCAACCTAGAGAGGAACAAATCCTCACACAAATCCAAACTGAGGAACCGTCTGCAAAGAGCCCAGCTCACGCTGCTCAAGCCTGTGAAGGCCGTGGGAACAAGCAAAGATGGAAACTGCCCCGGAGCGAAGGAGGCTGCAGAGACACGGGGACTGTGTGAAGGATGTGGTCCAAATCCTGGATTAGAGAAGAAACATGAACAGCAAAGCGACGACTTCAGTTAATAGTAATGTGCCAACGGTGGGTTTTTCATCTTGACAAATGCCCCACATGTAGGATGTGGACCAGGAGATGCTCGTGGGTGAAGGTGCTCATCACCAAACCCAGTGACCTGAGCTGTCCCTGGGATCCACATGGTGGAAGGAGAGAACTGGCTACTGAAAGATGCACTCTGACCTAAACACACACACATACACACACAGAGTAATTTTGCTCTTATCTATCTGTATCTATCTATCTATCTATCTATCTATCTATCTATCTATCTATCTATCTATCTATCTATCTATCTATCTCTATCTACTGTGTGCATTGCTGTTTTGCCTGCATGTATGTCTGCCAGATCCCCTGGGACTGGAGTTACAGACAGTTGTGAGCGGCCATGTGGGTACTGGGAATTGAACCCAGGTCCTCTGGAAGAACAGCTAGTTCTCTTAATCACTGAGCCATCTCTCCAGATCAGGTTTTTTTTTATTTTTTTAAATTTTATTTATTTATTTCCCCTTCGAGACAGGGTTTCACTGTAGCTTTGGAGCCTGTCCTGGAACTATCTCTTGTAGACCAGACTGACCTCAAACTCACAGAGATCCTCCTGCCTCTGTCTCCCGAGTGCTGGGATTAAAGGCCACCACTGCCCAGCCAGATCATGATTTTTTATATAAACTTTTTAAACTTAAATTTTAAGTTAGTATATGAAGTAATGGATTGCTTTTAAGATTATTATTATTGGGGGGCTGGAGAGATGGCTCAGAGGTTGAGAGAACTGACTGCTGTTCCAAAGGTCCTGAGTTCAATTCCCAGCAACCACATGATGGCTCACACCCATCTGTAATGAGATCTGGTGCCCAGAACACTATATACATAATAAATAAATTTTTAAAAAAAGATTATTATTATTGGGACTTGAGAGTTGGCTCAGTGGTTAAGAGCACTTGTTCTTGCAGAGGACCCAGGTTCTGTTCCCAGCACCCACATGGCAGTTAACAACTCTAGTTCCATGAGATCCAATGTTCTCTTCTGACCTCTGTGGGTACCAGCATACATATGCACAGAAATACCCACAAGCAAAACACCCAAAAATAAAATAAATAATTCTAACCTAGTAAAATTAAAAATAAGACTTATTATTATTTAAAGATTTATTTATTTCTATTTTATGTGTACGGGTGTTTTGCCGAATTGCATGCAGTGTTTGTGGAAGTCAGAAGAGGGTGTCAGCTCCGGAATTAGAACTTTGGAACTGGAACTACAGACAGTTGTGGGCAGTTTGTCTCAAATGCTGTAAACCAAATTTGGGTCCTTTGGAAGAGCAGCCAGTGCTCTTAACCACTGAGTCATCAATCCAGCCTGGTAATGGGTTTCTCATTCTCTTTATCAGCTACATAGTATTCCAAAATTTGGGTGTTTCACTATCTAGTCATTCTTTTTCTAGTGTATATTTAGATTGTCCCTAACATCTTGCTATTACAGACTGTCTTGCAGCTAAATTCTTTGTTTCTTTTTGAGACAGGGTTTCTCTGTGTATCTTTGCCTGTCCTGAAACTTGCTCTGTAGACCAGGCTGGCCTCGAACTCACAGAGATCCACCTGCCTCTGCCTCCCGAGTGCCACCACCATCCAGCTAAATTCTTTATAGTGACTTGCTTTATATACAGGGAGAAATAGTTCCTAGAGCAGGGGTTGGCAGAGTAAGGCCATCTCCCAAATGCAGCCCAGCCCTTGTTTCTGTACACCCATTCACACATTCCCTATGGCTGCCTTGGTGCCTCAGCAGCAGGGGACAGTAGGTGTGACAGGGTGTAAAAGATTTACTACTTGTCTCTTAACAAAGGTTTGCTGACCCCTTCTCTAGAGTTGTCACTAGGTCCAGTTCTGGGGAGAGTAGCCTCAGACAGAGAACAGCATGCAGGAAGTTCCGGGGGGGGGGTGCTCTCAGGACTGGGGAAGGGCTGCCATGAGGTGGCCTCAGTCAGTCCTGTGAGCCCTGAAGCAGCAGGATCCTTCTAAGTTGTCATGACAGGGACAGTGGAGCAGGCTGCTGCAGGTCTGAGTGACCTGTCTTGGAAAATGGGTGCATTCTCTGGTGATGTAGCTCCCTGTGCAGAGGGCATACCCAGGACAGACTGGCTGAGGGGGCACCCATGAGGCCTTGCTGGACAGTGACAGTTGCAGCTACAGCCTGAGCTGTTCTCTTCTGCTCTTTGCATTGTATGCATTGAACCAGGGCCTGTGTGTATCACGGAGCTATAGCCCAGGCCCCCACCATTGTCTGGTTTCGTTTCTCTTGGGCCTATTCCTGGGAGAGGAGTAGCACGAATTCTTATTGGTCTCCATAAATAAAACCTGGAGTCGGATATTAGTGAGTGAAGGCTGAAGGGTCAGAGAAGCAGAGCAGCCAACCACTTGAGACCTTTTACCTCTACCAGTGCTCAGACTGAAGGGGTGATCCTGTCCTCAGACTTCATCTGTCTCCACCAAACCTCAGAATGCCCTGAGCGCTTGTCTCCTCCTGCCTTGTATTCCTCTCTCCGCCCAGCCATATCCTTTCCTGTCTCCAATTCCCCTAGTGCTGGGATTAAAGGTGTGGGACTCCCAAGTTCTGGGATTAAAAGTGTGACCACTAACTCTAGTGACTTAGTTCTGCACTCTGATCTTCAGGAAAGCTTTATTTGTTAAAACACAAACAAAACACCACTACAGAGAGGTACCAGCGAGAGGGTCAGACTACAGCCTCCATCCCTGTGGCCACCCTTGAGGGCACAGCTGACACTCATCATTACCCTGTTTTAGCTAGTCCCCCTTGCTAGCACTTCTTTTGGCCTCCACGGAAGTGTGGTCTAGAGACTCTCAGTCCTGGGGTTATCAGAGCCTGGATCACCAACCACATCCTGTTCAGGTCATGCATCTTAACTTGCCTATGAGGATTTATTTTTATTTTTAATTTATGTGTGTGTGTGTATGTCTGTGTATCTGTGTGAATGTATGCTATGTGTCTGTATCTCTGTGTGTGTATATCTGTGTGAATGTATGCTGTGTGTGTCTGTGTGAATGTATGCTGTGTGTAACTGTGTGTGTATCTGTGTGTCTATGTGTCTGTATGCTGTGTGTGTGCACACATGTGTGCGTGGCTGCGTGAATGCATGCCGTGTGTGTGTTGGTGTCCATGGAGACCAGAAGAGGATATTGTCTCCTCTGGAGCTTGAGTTACAGGTGGTTGTGAGCTGCCTAATGTGTGTGCTGGGAACCAAGCACAGGTACTTTGGAAGAGCAGCAAACACTAACAGCTGAGCCATCTCTCCAGGCCTTGTCTACTTAATAAATTGTGGAAGCTGTACCAAGAGACCGCCAAGTAGACCAACTGGGCACCAAAGATGAAGCTTCCTGCTGCCAGAGTTTCCATCAGGGATAAGCATGGCTGGTGGCTTTGGCATACAGTAAACCTGATGGTCCATGGTCTGATGCTGTCTCTCCAGAATTCTTGGCATACAGTAAACCTGATGGTCCATGGTCTGATGCTGTCTCTTCAGAATCCTTGACATACAGTAAACCTGATGGTCCATGGTCTGATGCTGTCTCTCCAGAATTCTTGGCATACAGTAAACCTGATGGTCCATGGTCTGATGCTGTCTCCTCCAGAATCCTTGACCAGTCAGAAGCTGTTTTTTTATTTTGTTTCAAGACAGAGTCTCTCTACATAGATTTGGTTGTCCTAGAACAACCAGGCTGGACTCTAACTCACAGACATCCTTCTGCCTCAACCTACCCAGCCTACAGATAAGTCCAACCCTGACAGCAACTACGTCTTTTGGGGGAATTTATAAGGAAACACCATGTCATCCAATCAAACTAGCTCTCCTCTGAAAGCAAGGCTGTGTCCCCTGCCCCAGTGGCAGCTCCTCAGCCTTGTTCTCCTGGACGGACTGATGTTTTCTGATGGCAATAATGAGCAGTAACAGACTGAGCCCTCGTCCCACGTGGCTGCAGTAAACGCATCAGAAACACATTGCCCATCTCAGAGTGAAGCTTGGAGGCCGGAGGCAGCCACAGAAGAAAACCAAGGTTGACAGCTCCCAGTTAAAGAGCCTGATATTCTATAAATGAAAAAAGGCCAGCTGCCTGTCCCGTCACCACTGAACTCGGTAAATGAGTTATCCTGGCCTTCTGTTATTTTTCAGACTGGGAACTCCTAATGATATCTGTTTGGGCAACTCTAAACTTCATTTGTCAAAAAAAAAAAAGCTCCAATTTACTGAATCTGAAGTTTTTTTTCCTCTCTAGATCTTAAATTGTTGAGTCTTTTTCAAAGCTTGTTTCTCTTTATCTATTTCCATAAGAGCCATTTTATCTTGACTAACTCCTTAAAACCCTCTCAAGTCCCCCACACCCGAGGCCACAGAGGCGTTTTTGCCTAGTTTTCCATGAACCCGATGTGGCCCGTGCCTTCGACTGCCCGCAATGAAACCAGCCACACGCTTCACGCTGCCTGATGGGCTTTCGCACTCTGCCAAGACTCCTGCTTGTACTTCCAGCTTTGCTGCGGAGATGAACTCTCCCCGGACAACTTCCTCCTCTGAGGAGCTAATCACTCCCTTTCCCACCTCCTCAATATTGCAAACAAATGTCTACAGTAAACACCCGCTATGCCACATTGTAACTATTTACTTCCGTGTCCTCACTGGACTAAGAGCCCCTCAAGTGGAAATTACATTTCATTCAAAGCTGTATCCCCCGCGCCACTCTAGTCCTTGGCATACTGAGGACACACATTTGTTTGTTGACTGAATGAATGAAAATAAGGAGACTTGGTCCCTACCCAAAGGACCAGGACTTAAAACTTTGATTTAACCACTGGGAAAGGATCAGTACGCCTCTGGAGCAGATCCTAAAAAGTATGGCTCCTCCAGCGACTGAACATGTGTATTTAGACAGAGCACCTGGCTCGCAGGTAACTCAGGGCTAGGAACTCCCCGTCCACCCCAGGAGCAACCCTTTCGTTTTTAACCATCTGGAGCCCCACAAGTGCTTCTCAGCAGTCGGGCGAGCCACCAGGCATGAGCTGGCTACAGCCTCCCCCTTCCACAGGCTCATCGTAGCAGCTCCATTAGTGTCCATGAAAATTCTGCTCATGCCTCAAGGAGAGAAGAGCCACCAATAACACAGCTGCTTCCCCATCTCTGAGGTACAACTCTAAAATCTTCTCACTCTCCGGCTATCACCGCTGAGGCCTTTCAGGCAGAAGGCAGTATGTTCTCCACTCACTCTGGCTCTGAAGTTAGCAGAACTCTTGGCTGTTTATAAATGAGGCCTCCCGCTTCCATTCTCTCCTTCCCCACTTCTCCATTGAGCCAGTTACCACCAAGACAGATTCAAATGCTTTAGCCCGGCCCTTGCCTCGGTGGCTTTCTCCGCAGGGTATGCACCTCAATTACCCAGTGAATGACTCTGTCCTTTAGAGTCCCATGCAGGTATTCTTTCCTCCAGGAAGCATTCCCTGATTTGATCAGATGCTGCTCCTGTATGACCACAACTAGTCATTCAACTATACAACCGACAGCTATGGGTGCCTCGCTTGCATCTCTGTTCTCGGTGCTGAAAACTCAGCGGGGAGGAAAACACAAACACTACTTCTAGTAACGGGGAGTTCTCCCAGTGGGAGACAAACAATAAACAAACAAATCAACGGATAAAATTCAATTAAAAAGCCTCCCAGCATCTAAGGGGCTGAGGCAGGAGGAGCTCAGGTTTGCTACCGTGCGGGCTACGTGGCGAGACCATCTCATGGCAAACACATGAAATAACAGCTGAAGAGTGACCATAAAGACAAGGACACGAGGCAGAGGCTCCGTTTTGCAGCACTGGGTATCAGACAAACTCAGGGCCTTGCACAAGCTAGGCAAGTACTCACTGAGCTACGTCCTTGGACCTAGGCCAGGCTAAAGTATTACAAAATATTTGAAGGAAAGAGGAAGTGTACTTATGGGAACCAGTGAAGGCATTTCCTAAAGGACTTGGAGACTTGAGTCCATTGAGGGTAGGAACACTGATGGTTAGAACTGTAAGTGTGAAGGCCCTGAGACAGAGACAAACTTGGGATATGTGTAGAAAGTGGGACTCAGGCCATGGGAATGGGTACGCGGTAAGCGCTTGTTTGTTATTCGGGCCAATGAAGCCTGAGAAAGGGAATGTGGGAAAGGAGTCACCAGGAGCAAGGCCCTGTAACACACGGAAGGGGGTTAGAATTTTACAGCAAACAAAATGGAAGCCACTGGGTTTCAGCACAGGAGGGAGATGCTTTGCTTTACACCTTTATTCCATTCCAGCTCCCGGGGATAACAGACTGCAGGGGGACCAGAAAGGGCAGACATTTGACCTTACATCTAGCCACAAATACGGACTGGCCAGACTGTGGACGAGTCTTATTCCAGGCACTGAAGACACCCAGCAAAGCAGGATTTCTATCAGCAAGAACGACTCAGTGCGGTGGGCGACAGAATCATAAGCTTAACCATCGAGTCCACGCCTAGTCCAGAGCCGAGCACGGAATAGGGGCCAGGCAAGGGGCCAGGCAGAGCAGCAGTCCAGAAGGGCAAAGAGCCTGTGAGGAACTCAGTTGCTTCAAGAAACCTGGCATAGCCGGGCAGTGGCGGCGCACGCCTTTAATCCCAGCACTCGGGAAGCAGAGGCAGGCGGATCTCTGTGAGTTCGAGGCCAGCCTGGTCTACAAGAGCTAGTTCCAGGACAGGCTCCAAAGCTACAGAGAAATCCTGTCTCGAAAAAAAAAAAAAAAAAAAAAAAAAAAAAAAAAAAAAAAAAAAAAAAAAAAAAAAAAAAAAAAAAAAAAAAAAAGAAAGAAAGGAAATGTGCTTCCACACTCTTTAGTTTACAGCCTCCCTTGGGTCCTTCTACCTCCCTCAGATTCTGTGTGTGTGTATACATGTGTGTTTGGAGACAGGGTCTCACTATGTAGCCCTGGCAGCCCTGGAACTTACTCAGTAGACTGGCCTGAGCTCACAGAAATACACCTGTCTCTGCTACCAAAGTGCTGGGATAAAAGGCGTGTGCCACCACACCCAGCCTGTCCCACTACTTACTACCCTCTCCCACCCAGAATGACCTTTGCTTTGCCTACCCTCTCTCCTTTTTTTGCTTCAAGCTCCTCTTTCTTCCTCTTCCAGTTTTTATTTTGTTTTTGAGACAATCTTGCTATGTAGCTCTGGCTGGCTTGGTACTCTACATAGCATAAACTGGCCTCAAACTCCTGGCGATCCCTCTGCCTCAGGCTCCTGAATGCTGGGATTACAAGCATGAGCCACCATACTCAACTCTGAAGTGCTCTTCAATAAGAAACTACACTTGTTTTAGTGTATCCGTTTATCCTTTTAAAGAGCAAGTACACTTTACATAACCACCCAAGCAGGCTTGTAGAGACATATTTCACTGAAAATCTTCACGTGTGCATTTTTTCCTACCGCAGTAAGTCACTGCAAGAGAAATTTCATTATGCATTTTCTGCAGAGCCTGTATTCAAATAAACCCCGAGGTGCCGAGGTGCCTGGAAGCTTCAGGCCAGCTCCTCATTAGAAGCCTCAGCATGGGGGCTCAGGAGCCCCTCCCCTAAGGTCTTCCAGGGAGAGCTGAAAGGCTCAGATAAGTGTGTGCTCGCAAGCAGGGCTGGTCTCATGCTCCAGTGGGCTCACCCCTGGGGTTGAGCAAAGAGAACAGACAGGGGAGTTCTGAGAGGCATCGAAGCTGTCTAAACTCAGGGGGATGGAACTGAGTGAGCAGCAGCGGTAATTGAGTTTCAGTTACCTGCAGGGTGGCGAAATAAAGTGGTAACTTCATCTGCCTGACATGGGGGAGTTTAGAGGTGTCCTTGGCAAGCTCACAGTGAAACCTGTCACCCTTCCATTGTGTTGGGTGATGGCAACTGGATGGCGCTTCCTAGTGACAGCTGTGTGCATCCAGTCAGGCAGGCCGGCGAAAGGCAGCTAATGAAGCCGCTCCCACAGGCCTGTCTCCCAGGGCTCCCCACATTCTGTCTGAAGGAATGGCACCATGGGAATATCCAGCACAGCCGACACCCGCATCACCCAAACTCAAAGAGTCTTTGAGTGGCGGAGCGAGGCCCAGCGCTGGGCCCATCATCGGGTCACTTTTTGTGGGTCTGTACAAACGTGCCGACCGGCAGCGCCCCGCTCTTCACCTGCTCCCGGATCTCAGCTCGGTGCTTTAATGTGAAGACCAGAGCTCGCACCGTCCTCCGGTACGGCCCGTTAATGAGCCGGGAGCAGAGATGAAACGTTTCCCGCTCAATATTTTCAACCAGTAGGTGATCCATCTGAAAAACAGCAAAATTATCAAATTAGGGCCTTGCGTTGCATAAGGATTAGAAGCAAGAGAGGCTGGCCGTGCTCTGCTCTGGGGCCTCCATTAATCAACTGAAATTCAAGGACATCTACTTCCTGTCACAAGAGAAACAGGAAGAGCAAATTAATTCCACCCTGGCAATTAAGGAACAAGGCCATGTGCTTTGTGACAGGGACCTCATTCACAACCCCTGCCGGGTGGTAATATTTGCCATTATAACAGGAAACTGGCCTGAACTAAGCAACCGGCACCAGGCCCTGTGCTTTACCAACCAGGAAGCCAGGTCCAAGGATAATAAATCAGAGAAACGGTGCACACTTCCTTATTTCAAAAGTGCCTTCTGACTTTGTATAACAGTCTAGAAATGCTGGTCTGGACCCTGAGATGCGCACAATGTAGTTTATAAGTCACAGTCACATATAATATTCATAACTGACGATCACATTTTATATCTAAGGAGGAGCTTCCAAGGTAAAGGGGTCAAGGTCTCACAAATGAAGGGGCAGGGCTGGACACAGACCTGATCCCAGAGTTCCTGTGCCTTCCCTTCAGGTTAGAGATACTTCTAGGCGGCTGAGTCTGGAAGCTGGACAGTGCTGGGGCGATCTGCCTCAGGCCCAGGCCAGCCTGAGGTCCCATAGTCAAAGCAGGACGGCACCTGTGTCCACGTCCACCTGTGTCCAGGACAGGCTGGGTGACTGTTTTTCCCTAGGAATCGCACTGTGCTGGCTGGTTTATGTGAACTTGACACAAGCTAGTCACCTGAGAAGAGGGAACCTCTACTGAGAAAAATGTCTCCATAAGATCAGGCTGCAGGCAGACCTGTAGGGCGTTTGCTTTTGTTCTTTCTTTCCTTTTCCAAAACAGGTTGCTCTGTGAAGCCCTAGGTGGCCTCAAACTCAGAAATCCAACTGTTTCTGCCTTTTGATTGCTGGGGTTAAAGGTGTGTGCACCTGGCTGCAGGGCATTTTCTTATTTTGTGGCACTGTGGGTGGTGCCATCCTGGGCTGGTGGGCCTGGGTTCTATAAGCAGGCAGGCTGAGCGAGCCATGAGGAGCAAGCCAGGAAGCAGCCTCCCTCTACAGTCTGCACCAGCTCCTGCCTCCAGGTTCCTGCCCTGCTTGAGTCCCTGTCTTGGTGGACTGTGATTCAGGATATGTAAGCCAAATAAACCCTTTCCTCCCCGAGTTGCTTTTGGTCACAGTGTTTCATCACAGCAACAGTAACCCTGACTAAGACACACTGCTATGCTGGTATGTCAAGCTTAAGCACCCCCAAACCCCACCCCCCAATACGGAGAGAAAACCTTAGTACAAAGGACTGAGAGTTCTTCAGGTTACAACAATGTCCTCAGTGTCCCTTGGTTACTGTCATAATGTATTACAGTTCCCTTAGTAACAAGTTCTTCAAAATAGGAATACTTTTTATTTATTTATTTAATTTATCTAGGTTTTGTGTGTGTGTCAGAAATTGAACTTGGGACTTTGCACATATGACTGCCCCAGCACTGAGCAATGGTCACAGCCTAGAACACATTTCTATTTCTCACTTCTCTGTTCAATCCTTCCCAGGCACTCGGTGTGGGCCACTGTGTCTGGATTGGTTAGGGTTTCTACCAGGCACTCGGGTGTGGGCCACTGCGCCTGGATTGGCTAGGGTTTCCACTGCTGTGATAAACACCATGACCAAAGCAACTGGAGGGGAGGAAAGGGTTTATTTGGGCTACACTTCCATATCACCGGTCATCATGGAAGGAGTCAGGGACCTGGTGGCAGAAGCTGATACAGAGACCATGGAGGAGTGCCGTTTACTGGTCTGCTCAGCCAGCTTTCTTTTATTACCCAGGATCACAAGCCCAGGGCTGACACCACCTATGGCGGGCTGGACTCTCCCATATCAATCACTAATTAAGAAAATGGCCTACAGGCTTGTTCATAGGTCGACCCGGTGGGAACATTTTAGCCAGCACAGGTAGGTACTGTACTACGCAAAACCCAACAGGGTTCAGGTCTCTAACCTTAGCACTCAGGAGGTGGGGGCAGGAAGGCTGCACTTCAAGGAGGTGGGGCTGGGAAGATTGCAAGTCTGAATTCAGCTCAGGGAGCACAGAACCTACTTGTCTAAAAACAAAACCAACCAACCAACCAAAACTCAATAAAAACATAAATAAATGAGGCCAGGCCTGGCAGTGTACACCTTTGATCCCAGTGCTTAGGGGGCAGAGGCCGGCAGCTCTCTGAGTCTGAGGCTAGGCTGGTCTACATAACAAATTCTCAGCTAGCTAGGTTCACATAGTAGTATCCTGTCTCAAAAAATAAAGATAAAGATGGATAAATAAATAAATGAAAGCACACTATGGGGCCGTAAAGATAGCTGACTAGTTAAGAACACCTGCTGCTCTTGCAGAGCACCTAGGTTTGGTTCCCAACACCCAAGTGGTACGTGTAACCTTGGTTTCAGGGAATCCAATGTCCTCTTCTAGTCTCAGTAGGTACCTGAACACACATGGCACACATGGATGCACTCAGGCACACACATATACACACAAACAGATCTTTAAAAAAAGAAAGAAAAAGCACACCAAAAATGTAAAAAGGGTCACGTGACATTTGATAGAATGGCCAACATAGGAGAGGCATGTAGGCCCAAACCGAAGAAAATGAAAACAGAAACTTCCTTAAGGACCCTGAGAAGGAGCAGGATAAGCAGACAGGGGAGGAGGAGGAGCTGAGAGCAGGCACCTGTGCGGGCTTGCCTACAGATGCTCAGGAAACTGTCACTGGCTTCGCACCTCCTGGGCCAGGCTGGAGTGTGCGCACTGTGTGCCACAGTTCTTTGGAAGCCAACTTCCTCAGGGCTTCCTGGGAAGCACCAAAGTTGTCCTGAGGAAGCCCTGGGCCTGAACCACTTAGCCAGGCTGTAACGGCAGCCACTTTCAGCCACAGAGGTTCTTATCCTGGGTGAGGTAGGTTACTCATCAAATGCTTAGATTTATTTAGCCTAAGTGCAAGGAGTATTTTTTTTCCTTAAAGAGGAGTGGTTATCAAAGGAAGAGGGTTTCTCTGTGTTTATAAAACAAGTCATAGCCATTCCACGGGAATGAAGTTAGAAACACTAGGAAAAAACCTACAAGAACCTTGACATTCACATAGCTGAATACTCACAATACACAACACTCAGCAGTCACTAATCAGGCCTGACTCTTCCCCTCTGGAAATTCACAGCCTAGAAAGAGATGGCTTGTTGGCGGTGGTACACGCCTTTAATCCCAGCACTTGGGAGGCAGAAGCAGGCAGATCCCTGAGTTCGAGGCTAGCCTGGTTTACAGAGTGAGTTCTAGGACAGCCAGGGATACACAGAGAAACCTTGTCAAGCCGGGCGGTGGAGGCGCACCCCTTTAATCCCAGCGCTTGGGAGGCAGAGGCAGGTGGATCTCTGTGAGGAAGGCTCCAAAAAGCTACAGAGAAACCCTGTCTCGAAAAAAAAAAAAAAAAAAAGAAACCTTGTCTCTCAAAACACCGAGAGAGAGAGAGAGAGAGAGAGAGAGAGAGAGAGAGAGAGAGAGAGAGAGAGAGAGAGAGAGAGAGCGCACAAGATAGCAAGCGAGCAAGCATATAACACATGGGGCAATAATAGCCAGGCACGGTGGTCTATACCTTAACATTTAGGAGGCTGAAGCAGGAGGAGCTCAAGTTCAAATCTAGCCTGAGCTTCACGGAAAGTTCATGTAAAATACAAGCATACACAAAACACATCTCAGACAAGGGACAGCATGACGGGTGCTATGCCAGGGGTTAGCCTTTGATGGAAGGCAGGGAGCATCTTGTAATTCTCATGCCTCTTGCTAAAGTCAGGCTAATCAGAGTAAAGAAATAAAGAAAAATATTCCTGCCCTGTACAGTATTACTGCATGAAATGAAGGGTACTCTTGACTGACCCAAACCCGCTCACCAGTGGGTCCTAACTTGGTGCTTTTGGTGAAAGATGGGTGCTTCTGGGTGAATGATCCAGAGTCTCTGGACTCTGAGAAAAAGAGATTTTGCTGTGAAGTGTATATGTTGAATGGAACAGGAAGGAGAGCTCCCCCAAAGTGAGGCAGTCACTGTGTGTAGTCACCGGCTTTTGTCTTTGTCTCGTTCACAGTCTCTGTGCAACCTGGGTTTTCGTCCACGAGGAGGGAACCTCAGTTGAGAGAACATCTTCATCAAACTGGCCTATAGGCAGGTTGGGGGGAGCATCTTCTTGATTAATGATTGATGTGGGAGGGCTGGGCCCCATCCTGCTGTGGGGTGGTGCCACTCCTGGGAAGGCAGTCCTGGGTTGTTTAAGAAAGCAGGTAGAGCAAGCCAATAAGCAGGGTTCCTCTTAGGTCTCTGCTTCCGTTCCTGCCTCAGGATTCCTGCCCTGCTTCCCTTGGGACTGCGTGGGATGTGTAAGTCAATAAACCCTTTCCTTGGCAAGTTGCTTTTCACCAAGGTGTTTATCACAGCAACGGAAAGCCAACTAAGACAGTCTCTTTCCTGGAGATTCTCTCCCTCCCTGCACCTTGACCACTACCAACTCTCACTGCACGGGTCTCTTTCAACTCCACACATCTCTCTCCAAGCACAACTTGTGCTTCTTTGAACAACCTAATCACAGTCTGGGAAGCAGATGGCACTTAGCACAGATAACCAAGGGGTGATACGGTCAGAGGCGGTGCTCACCCCCATAACCGCCCCTTCAGTTTAACACCTGTGCTGTCTTCTTGGTATCCCTAAGTGCCTATTTCTCAGGGATAGAGACTGATCTGCTGCTCCTACCTATCTATATGCCCATGGGTGGAGTGTATATTATCCAATTATTCAACATCTAGAGTTGTTCAGCTCTGGGTGAACTGACTGTAGCTGGGAGAAGATATAAAACAGCCAAAACAGTGCTCTCAGTGCTTTTCTCTTGGTCAGAAAAGGCACCATAATCAGGTGCCGTGTCTGTAAACTCTTTAATTCACGGTCTTGTTCCTGAGTTCACCCTCAGTGCAAAACCTCCACATGTACTGTAACCGTGTGTTTGTTTTTCCCCAGCAGACTGTGAGTACCTCCAGGGCTGACCTCATACAAGGATTCCTTTCGCAATTTCCTGTGCCCAGCTCAGATGTAGGCACGCAATAAGTGCTCAACAAATACCTGCTGAGCGACTCCTTTCTCCCCACACACAGCTCCCTCCTCTCCTGCTCTTTCAATAGTATCGTTCCCATAGCAGCTAAAATGTGAAGGAGATTCCAGGGCTTTTTGTTTTGTTTGTTTGTTTGGTCTTTTGAGACAGGGTTTCTCTGTGCTACAGGTGTAACAGCCCTGGCTATCCTGGAACTCACGTTGTAGACCAGGCTAGCCTCGAACTCACAGAGATCCGCCTGCCTCTGCTTCCCGAGTGCTGGGACTAAAGGCGTGCGCCACCACTGCCTAGCTTAGAGCTCCACTTTGTGTTTTCTAGTTCATAAAATTCTACCTCGCTTACAGCAGTGCTCCTGCCATTTCTTCCATGAGACCTCGAATTCCCAGGTCATACTGTTGTGTGTGTGCAACTGCTCCCAAGGATCACCATTGCTGTCTGCCTTAGAGTTCTGTTAGTCAGTCACAGGCACTCTGCTGGGGGGAGGGAGCTTTTTAGGTCAGGGAGGCAGTTCTTTGTGTTCTCCCCGGCACCTAGCAGATCCTATATTTGTTGAGCTGAATATTCACTGGAGAAAAACCATGCAAGGGATTTCCGTAATACAAATGGATTTGTACACAATTCCCCACACTTCTTTTTGACCATTGGATACGTGTGAGGGAGAGTTGGTCAAAGTCAGGGGTATAGTCTGAATCCATGAATCCATTAAATAAAGAAGAAGAAAAAACGCCAAAACCCTAACGGTCCCGTGTGAGAACATACCCCTGAGCTGGACCTCATTAGCAACATCTGACAACCAACTGGGCCACCAGCCAGTGTCCCAACTCTTAATGATACGGGCTTACTTTAGAATCAGGTTCATTTTTTTTAATGACATAATAGGGAAATGATCACAGGCCGTGAGGTAGGAAGGAGAGGTGGATAATGAGGAAGGGGAAGGGAGAGAGTGACACTATGGGGGATGCTCACGAGGGAAGATCTAAGGGGCAGAAGAACAAAGACCTGGAAGGGAGAAAGGAAAGGGAATGGGGCCTGGGCTTCGACAACAGCCATTTGATTCATCTGCTCCATTATTCCAGGAACAAGGAAGCAATCCATGAACATGGAAAGCAGATTCTGCAGCGTGATAAAGAGCGACCCTTTAGTGGCGCGCATCCGTCACACATGACTTTACTGTGAAAGCATGCACTGAGACAGAAACACGGGAGAGCTGGGATTCGCAAAAACACATGCTAGGATAAATCGAAAAAGTTTCAGTCATCAGGCCGAGAACTTAGGTTTACTACTGCGTGACAAAGCACATTGATGGAGTCCTGATGTCGGATGCGGATGCAACCAACACTAGTTACTTTCAAAGATTAGGATTAGGTGGGCCATGGATTTACCGCAATAAAGCAATGACAGGCGTAAGGGTTTGCCTATGTAATTACATAAAAGGATTTGTATCAATTTACAGAAATACCATCAAAGGCTGTTTACACAAAGCAGACAGGGTGTTTGTCTTTCTTTTGGGGACAAGGAAGACAATAAGATACATATTTTAAATTTTTAAAGTTTACTCTTTGGGAACAAAACCATTCAGCTATACTGAATCTGATATTTTTTCCAATTACGTTGGAAAGCACTAACGAATGTATCACTTTTTAAACTTCGCTTTGTAACACTTGAGTGCTTACCACTTGATGTGCCATTTAAAGGATAATTAATGGATAAACTAAAAGGATAATTATTATGGAGTTTAATATAGCAGGCAAACTGCTCATTAATCCTTACAAGCATGGCTTCGTTAGTATCATTTACTTAAAAAGATACCACAGGGAACTGGCATTCACCACCACATTAACTACATATTATAGACCACACTGCGCGTTTCAGCACTAATCCTGGTTTATTTAAAAAATAAGCTGTATTTAAAATAGCAAATCTGTTGGCTAATCGATACTCAGGAAGATTACTCACAACTTTCACATGCGCTCTCTTCATTATTCATACGCAAGCTTCCTTTAGGAAGAGCTAAGATATCTTGCAGCAGAGCGAGTCTGCACTATCAGACAGACATGGAAAATAAAGATGTATAGAACGGGATAGACAAGATGACACTAATTGAGATTGAGACAACACAAATGTAAATCATTATGTCAATTTTCTGGGGTGTTATTTAAATAATCAATAAACATATCTTATGGGACATCTGGCAAATAATTTGCCCTTAATAAATCCTGGATAACCATAGCTTATCTGACATTTTCTGGAAACTATAGTAATTCACCATAAAAGGAAATGTGCCACAATGTTAACAATATTGAGTCAGGTGGCATGTTCAATGGTGACTTTTTTCTTTTTCTTTGTCTTTTTTGGTTTTTCAAGACAGGGTTTCTCTGTGGCTTTTGGAGCCTGTCCTGGAACTTGCTCTTGTAGACCAGGCTGGCCTCGAACTCACCGAGATCCACCTGCCTCTGCCTCCCAAGTGCTGGGATTAAAGACATGCACCACCACCACCTGGCGACTTTTTTCTTCTATATCTTTTTCATTTACATCTTAAAAAATCCAAGTCTTGCTGGGTGGTGGTGCACGCCTTTAATCCCAGTACTTGGGAGACAGAGGCAGATGACGGATCTCTGTGAGTTTGAGGTCAGCCTGGTCTACAAATTGATTTTTAGGACACCCAGGACTATTACACAGAGAACAAACAACCAAACAACAACAATAAAACCAAAGCCAAGTCTTTCTTTTAAAGGTGTAAATAACACAACGTAAGCCCATTTACACTCTCTCATGGCTAAAAAATTGAGACAGAAAAGAAATGCAATGCAGATCTAGCACTTAAGTCTGACTTCCCAATCCCTTCCTTATGGTTTCTTGCTGTCATTTGCCTGCATGGAGGGGATGTGCATGATGTGTGCACACACATGGCAAGGCACGCATGATGCGATCAGGGGACAACTTTACGGAGTCAGTTCTCTCCTTCCACGTTTCAGGGATCCAGTTCTTGGTGTCAGGCTGTGTCACCAGTGCCTTCACCCAAGGAACCATCTTGCCAGCACCAAACTCCTATGTTTGTTACTTTATCTTTAAGGATATTTCAATGAGGAGAAATTACAATAGGAAAAGTATGGATGCTATATATCTGGGTTGTTTTTTTTTATTTTTAAATAACATTAGGTTATTTTTTTTTTATTTTTTCAAGACATTCTCTCTATGTAGCCTAGGCTGACCTTAAATCTACACATCTGCCTGCTTCTACCTCTCCAGTGTGGGATTAAAATCATGTTAGGTTTTTGTTTGCTTGTTTGAGACAGGGTTTCTTTGTGTAGCCCTGGCTGTCCTGGAACCCCCTTTGTAGACAGACTGGCCTTGAACTCACTGAGCTTCTCCTGCTTCTGCCTCCCAAGTGCTGGGATTAAAGGTGTGTGCCACCACTGCCTGCCAGGCATACTAGCTTTAACCACGTCTGGCTCATGATTAATATTATTATTAATGAGCAATTTTTTTTTCCAGCATGTATACCTTAAACCACTACTATCATCCAGGCTTCTGGCTGGGGGAGTAATGGAATATGCCCATCAAGCTGGTCTTATGCCACAGATCTGAAAGTGCAGGCTGATAAATAATGAGAGAGGAGGTCTTTCCTCCTTATTGCAGCTGATATTTTACAACACTTCAAAATTTTATTTCAGTGGAAGAATTGAAATTCGAAGAAACCAACATTTATTAAATGACTTCTAACCAGCAGGCCCCATAGATTACTCCTTCATATAAACGGTTCATTTAGCTTTCCCAAGAACTTAGGTGGTGGGATTCAGCCTCTGCTTTCACAGGTCAGGACAAGCCTCAGCAATGCTGAGGAATGTGCCTCAGGTATACAACGAGGACCTGAACTGGGCTGGGTCTTGGTAGTTCCAAAGCCAACAAATAACACTGCTGCGGGACAATGGTTATACCCTGTAAAGATTTGTCACTTGTATTAGTTTAATAAAATGCTGATTGGCCAGTAGCCAGGCAGGAAGTATAGGTGGGGCAACCAGAACAGGAGAATTCTGGGAAGAGGAAAGGCTCAGTCTGCAGTTGTCACCCAGACACAGAGGAAGCAAGATGAGAATGCTTCACTGATAAAAGGTACCAAGCCACATAGCTAACACAGACAAGAATTATGGCTGCCAGGTGGTGGTGGTGCATGCCTTTAATCCCAGCACTTGGGAGGCAGAGGCAGGCGGATCTCTGTGAGTTCGAGGCCAGCCTGGTCTACAAGAGCTAGCTCCAGGACAGGCTCCAAAGCCACAGAGAAACCCTGTCTTGAAAAAACAAAAAACAAACAAACCAACCAACCAAACAAAAAAGAATTATGGATTAATTTAAGATGTAAGAGTTAACAAGAAGCCTGAGCTAATAGGCCAGCCAGTTTATAATTAATGTAGACCTTTGTGTGTTTCTTTGGGACTGAATGGTTGCAGGACTGGGTGGGACAGAAACCTCTGTCAACACAACACTGTTTTCCCAAATGCTCACAAATTCAGAATCCTTGTAGGATAAGCTATCAGTTTAATTTAATTTATTTAATATCTAAAAATTTTTATGTATGTGTATGTATCTGCATGTATGTATGTGCCTTGCATTATAGTACCTAAAAGGCCAGAAGAGGGAGTCAGATTCCCTGGAGCTATAATTATGCAGGTGGTTGTGAGCCACCCAATGGGATGCTAGGAACCAAACTTGAGTCTTATGCAAGAGCATCAAGAGGTCCTCTTAGCTGCTGACCATCTCCAACTCCAAGAATAACTTTGTAAAATAGGTCTGTACAAAGATGGGGAGAGCTCATTGTGGGAATGCAGGCTCATTTAATTAGGAAACCCCATAATCACACTTAAAACCTTACCTACAATTTCAGATCCCCTAGAGTTGCATTTACCGGTGATGGTGATAGTGGGCTGTCTTGCATGGGTGCTGGGACCAGACTCTGGTGCTCTGGAGGAGTAGCAAATGCTCTTAACTGCTCAGTTATCTCTTCAGATCTCTCTGTTTATTCTAAGAATAGTTTGACTCTTAAAATCAAGTGCTTGGTCAATCTCAATTTGCTGTTTGTATGCACTGTGAGTAAGGGTTCGATTTCATTGCTTTGTAAGAGTATATCCAGTTGTCCTGGCGCTGTTCTGTTTCCTGTGGAATGGGCTTGGGACCTGCGCTGAAAATCAGCTGATCCTAGATGCATGGTCTAAATTCTGTGTCATTAACCTCTATGTTTATCTTAATGCCAATTCTGCTTGACTACTGCAGAGGAAAATTTGAAAAGATGAACCCTCTAACTTTACTTTTATATTTTACTACTTGTCTATTAAAATTCCACATTAAAAAAAAACAAAAAACAAAAAAAACCAAAACCTTACCTCCAATTCCAA
Organism: Ondatra zibethicus; assembly: GCA_004026605.1. Taxonomy (NCBI): domain Eukaryota; kingdom Metazoa; phylum Chordata; class Mammalia; order Rodentia; family Cricetidae; genus Ondatra; species Ondatra zibethicus. The sequence goes on along the minus strand of PVIU01000018.1, from coordinate 440,951 downwards.
GGCTTTTGAGAGTAATTTCTGGGCATTTTTTCTAAATGACTCGGTTTTCGGGTCACTTCGGACTTCAATAGAAGGTCTATTCAAATGTTCTTCAAAGAAAGTTTTCCACTCAGTGTGAACTTCCTTGGCGAGACACGCCACCTCTGGGTCTGAGTGCCTGCGCATCTTGTTCACAATGTGACCTAGAGCAGAGAGAACCAGAAGGAAGTACAGTCCTGCCTCTGGAAAGCACTGAAGGGCACTCACTCAAGGACACAAAGACCACTTCTGCTCAAGCATTTGTCTGCGTGAAATGGATGGATGCGGGTGAAATGAGACAATCTCTGGGGGGAGCTGAACTGGCCAAGGTAGCAGGTCATAAAGTAGATTCAGAAAGAACGAGAACATCAAGTGTAGCAGAACAGACCTCTAATCCCAGCACTCAGGAGCAGATTTTGATGAGTTCAAGGCCAGCATGGTCTATATAACACAGTGAGTTTCAGGCCAGTCAAGGCTACTTAGTGAGACCCTGTCTCAAACAACAAGAGGAGACAGTTCCAAAGTTGTAATAAAAGAGAATGAATTAAGCATTTATCTTTTTTGGAATCTTACTATATTTTAAGTAAAAAATTAGTTGAATTTATTAAAAGAATATTCTTGATTGGGTGTGGGTGTTGTATGCATATGTGTGTAGGCGCTCAATTGTATGGGCATGCACGGAGGCTAGAAGCTGACATCAGCTTGATGTCAGGATGTCTTTCCCAATTGCTTTTCATCATTAATTTATTTATATTGTATGTATGAGTGTTCTGCCTGGATATGTGTATGTGTGTACCATGTGTGTATCTGGTGCCTGTGAAAGTCAGGAGGAGTCAGAGCCTTTGGAACCGGAGTTACAGATGGCTGCTAGCTGCCATGCGGGTACTGGGACCAAACCCAGGTCCCTGCAAGAGCAACAAGTGCACTTTGCCGCCGAGTCAACTCCCCAGGCCCTCTCCATCTTCTTTTTTGAGACAGGGTCTGCTACTGACCCTCAAGCTGATTGCTTCTGCTAGGCTATCCAGGAGGCCTGCGGATCCTTGTGTCTCTGCCCTCCAGCTGCCTCACCTGGCTTTGTGGGCTCTGGGGACTCGAGCTCTTCATACTTGCACAGCAAACCCTTGACCCACAGAGCCATCTCCCCTGACCCTAAGAGAACACTTTCTATTCAACTAATATGAAAAGATTGACAGAAAACATTTTGTGAGCCTTGATAAGTGATGCAGACAACTACCAGTGGATGAGCTATGCAGGGAAAAGCTAAGGGGGACTTTGTGAGGGTGGAGGATGAACTGTCATTGTCTGTATCCTGACCCTGTGAGTGAGGAGATGTGACAAAGCATCTGATGTCTCTGCCTAGGATTGTTTCTACACACCTCCCTCAAAGGAAAATACGAACCACAATCCAACTGGCCACTCAAAGCTAACTCCTAGTCTCTAGATGCCTGTGACATAAGGAAAAAGTTACAGTAAGAAGCAAACACATTCAGAACATGGATGTTCTTCAAGTCAACAGACGGGTTTCTTCAAGCCAATGGCACTGTTTACAAAGGTTGGTCTCAGATTCTGAGTCCTGATTATCAACTGGATGTGTGATCTAAACGTGGCCAGAAACATATAAAAGATATTTTGGAATAAATAAGAAATATGGGTAAGCACTAAATATTAAATTATACGAGGGGGTTATTGTTAATTTGGTTAAGCACGAAAACCACATTTTGATTACGTACAAAGCTATCTAGAGGTTGCAGAGATGCTCACTAAGTATGGAGCCATGGTGTCCGCTGGGTTCAGGAGCCCTTCGTGCTGTCCATCGCAGTAGCTGGACTGGTTCTGTCTCCCTTAGTATTTCCTTTGTGAGACCAACACACCACCCACTGGGCCAAGTCTCTTTATTTTGTCTTTTTAAATTTTTGACATTTATTTATTTATTGTGTTATGTTTAGTGTTTCTATTTAGTGTGTTTGGGGGTGGGGTGGGGGTCTTGCATTTGTGTACCATGGTGCACATGTGGAGGTCAGAGGACAATCTATGGGAGTTGGTCCTCTTCCTCTACTATGTGGGTCCCTAAACCAAACTCAGACTGGCAGGCTTGGTGACAAGGACCTTTAATTGCTGACTCATCGCTCTACCCTGAATTTTCCCTTTTAAATAACTTCCCCCCCAATAAATTTGATTATTTCACTCTTCTATTTAAACCCTTAAATCCTACAGCCAAGCTCTTTCACATAGGTCCCTTCCCAACCTGCCACTTCCCCTACTTCCTAGCTTCATTGCCAGCTGCTTCTGGTCATCCTACACCGGCTGCTTGTAGCTCCTAAAATGCTTGAACATTTTTTCTTGTCTCTTTACGTATATATCCCTATAAGCATTCTGTCCACCTGAAACACTCTCCTTGCTCTTCAGCTGGCTTAGCTTTTAGCTTTGAAGGCTCAGTCAGCTTTCTGCCCCCAGGAAGCCTTCCTCAGCTACCCTGCCCTGCACTTTGTGCTCACCACAAGGATCCCTAGTGTACACTGTACCTATCTGTCAGTCACCTCTTGCTTACAAGTGAGCTTCTTGAGGAATATATTCTTCTTTGGGTCTCCATCAGCAAGCACAGGCTGGCTGAGACCCACCGGCACGGCTGTATGTATTTGACTAAAGCACTTAACAGAACATACGAATAAAGGGGACTATATCACATGAGGCGATGGAAAGGGACACACAAAAACACCAGTGGAGAAACTGACTTGTAAACTGAGTGTGGAAGCGCAAGCTTGTGAAATTAATACTCAGGATCGGTGGCAGGACACTGAAGTTTAAGGTATCCTTAAACTTCATCTCAAGTTTGAGACCAGCCTGTGCTATGGGAGACATTATCAAAAACAACAACAACAACAAACAAATAAACACAACCCCCCAAAACCCAAAAGAAGAGCCTATAGATTTAACAGGATTTCAACTAAAAACAAAACAAAACAAAAAAACCTCAGTGGGTATTTTTTATTAGAACACAACCAACTATTTCTAGACTTAACTTTGCAACTACACTGCACAAGAATATAAAACACTATTTTGAAACAGAGGGGTTAACCTGCTACAATCAACATTACTTAACATTACATAGATCAACACTAAAATGAATGGATAAATTTATGAAATAAAAATAAGGCTCAGAAACACATATTTAAGAATCTAATATAAAGTTGGGTACAGAGGCACATGCCTATAGTACTAGCTACCCAAGAGGCTGAGGCAGGAGGATGGCCACTTAAGCCCCTGAGTTTAAGGTCAGCTTAGGTAACACAGTCAGATCCCATCTGAAAGAGAGAGAGGGAAGGATGGACTTACTACGTAATAGAAGAGTTATCACTGAACAATGGGAAACAGATTTAAATTAGGAAAGCAGTCAAATCAATTCCCTAATTATGCCAAATGCACAGTCCGACACTGCTTGCTTCACTATTCTCTGCCAAAGGTCATGTGTACAAGGTTCTATGCCAGGCACTAGTCATGCTGGGCTCGAAAAAGACTATCTTCACTTTTAAAAAGTTCTATGAAAGCCGGGAGGTGGTGGCGCACACCTTTAATCCCAGCACTCAGGAGGCAGAGGCAGGCAGATCTCTGTGAGTTGGAGGCCAGCCTGGTCTACAAGAGCTAGTTCCAGGACAGGCTCCAAAGCTACAGAGAAACCCTGTCTCAAACAAACAAACAAACAAACAAACAAACAAAAAAAGTTCTCTGAGTAGAACCCTGGAGATGAAAACCAAGTGAGGCTGAAACGTAACAGTGATTGTAACTTCCCACTCTAACCAGTCAGTTATGAAGGGGCCTTCTCATCTGTCTTCCCACTGACCAGGGAGCAGAGAGCAGACACATCATACCAGGAGATGAAACAGCTCTCACTAGCCATGCCTGAAGGTGTTTTCCAGCTAACAAATGCTCAGGAAAGTGCTTTTGAAACCCAATCACTTAGGACAGAATTCACTCCCGAACTTTCCTTCTAAAGGCAGGTTCTCATGTCCTCCCAGCAGACAGACAGCTCTTCTATCAGTGCTGTGGATGCGAAGGACACAAAGATGGCGGCTAAGGGTGTGACTAAGTGCGGGTGCGCATGTTTGGAATATTCCAGGCTGCAGCTGTAATTTCCAGCACCAAAATGAGAAATACATAAAAATACAAAGAGAAAGGAGACACTGCAAGACCCAGGCATCTTAACCGAAGGTGTTGTGACAGCTACAGCACCTTTGCTTCATGCCTAGCCCTGGGGACAGCTGAGCTGGTGACAATCCTCACGGTCAGCCTACACTCACACTGTCAAAGGAACAGAAACATTCACCTTGGCGCTGTTTGAAGTTGGGAAAAGCTAGGAACAATCTATGGGCTCATCATCATGGGTCCACTCACTAAAAATTACAGTACGTTCCCACAGTAACAAGCGTACAGCTGCTACAAACTGGAATAAGTGAACTGAGCACGCCAGTACCACCTGCAACCCAGCACTCAGGAGGTAGAGGCAGGCCTGGGCTACACAGTAAGACCCTGTCTCAAAAAACAAAAAACAAAAAAAACAAAACTACACTACAAAACCCCTAAAGAAAGAAACATAAAAAGTAAACATGCAGATAGTTCTATATGCAGAGCCATTAAGATGCCAGTCAAATAAAATCAGTAGAAGAGTATGTTCAGTGTGAGCCAATATTTATTTTAAAAACTACATATGTAGATACATATAAACACCATATTTGTTTATATGCAGACAAAAAAGTCTTAAAAAATTTACAATAAAATTATTAACAGAGGTTCTTCTGAGTGGCATCAAGAGGTGGCACCTAATGCCCCTAACAGCAGCATTGTGCGGCGGGAGCCTTCCCACCACCTGGTCCTCACCACATTTTCTGTTCTCCTAGAAGAGGTGCCACTCTCCAGCTATGAGAGAGACGATGCTGTCCGGCATCAAATCCAGGGGCCTTCTCAGCCTCTCGCTGGCACCTGAGACGGGGACCTCCTTCTTGGACACTACCTGTCCTGTACAGGGAACGAGCTCACTGCAGACGCTGAGTAACCCTTACTCTCTTGAGTACCCCAGCTGGGCATGGTCCATGGCTTCTTTTTCTACCTGCCCGTCCCAGGTTATCTCATCTGCTCCTGTGGTCTGACCTCCACCTGCAGCAGATGTCGCCCAAGTGTGTGTCTCTAGCCAAAGGCCCCTGGGTATGGGGACCGTGTCTTCAGGGTCTTACTAGACGCCTCATTCTAAAGTACCCCAGACTCAACATTACTGCTCACACAATAGTAACACATGCTCCCCTGTGCTCTCACTCCAAGACACAGGTCCACTGATTTAACACTTCCTGCATCCCTTCCTCTTCCTCCTGCCCTGACTCACACTCTCATCACCTCTCCCTGGGTCTACTGCAATAGTTAAATTGACATATTTGCTCTTTAGAGGAGAAAGTGGTATTTAAATATTCTAGGCAGGGCTGGTGATGTGGCTCAGTGGTAGAGCATTTGCTCAGCATGTGTAAGAACCAGGCAACTGTTGTCTCAAATCTGGTCCTCTGCAATTCATCTTCTACCCTGAGGCCATAAGACTGTCTCAAGGTAATTTGATGGGGATAGGGTGGAGCTCAGGGGCCAAACACTTGCTTAGTAAGGGGGAGAGAAAGACATAGAGAAAGGTGGGGGGGGGGGGAAGAAGTGAGGGAGAATATGAATCACAAAATGCCCTCAAGTTAGCTTCTAACTATAGCACTAAAGCTCTGGCTATCCTGGGACCACGCTGGCCTTACTTCTCTGTCACCTTCCTCTACTCCCATCCCCAGCTCTTCCACAGAAATTAAAACTGCTGTCTGCTTTGGGGTCACATTGTTTAGCCCAAGTCTTAGCTCACATGGCTCCTGCCTGGAATATTTATTCTTCTTATTGTTATTATTATTATTTGGTAGTGGTTGATATCAAATCCAGGTCCTTACACTTGCTGGACAAACATTCTACCACAGACCTACATCCCCAGTCCTGCCTGGAATAATTAAACATCTACTTTCTTCTCTAAATTGTAAACATCTTGAGGGCAGAACCCATACCTTACCCTAGTAATATCCCCCATCCTCAGGGCAGAACCTATACCTTACCCTAGTAATATCCCCCGTCCTCAGGGCAGAACCCATACCTTACCCTAGTAATATCCCCCATCCTCAGGGCAGAACCCATACCTTACCCTAGTAATATCCCCCGTCCTCAGGGCAGAACCTATACATTACCCTAGTAATATCCCCCATCCTCAGGGCAGAACCTATACCTTACCCTAGTAATATCCCCCGTCCTCAGGGCAGAACCCATACCTTACCCTAGTAATATCCCCCGTCCTCAGGGCAGGGTTATCACAAAAGAGACAGCAAGTATTTGTTGAACTGAATCAAACTATAGCTAGTTTTGTTTGTTATGTGTTTGCTGTCTGAGACAAGATCTCTCTCTCCCTCCTTCCCTCTCTCCCTTACTCTCTGTAGTTCTGGCTGTCCTGGAACTTACTATGTAGACCAGGCTGCCCTCACACTCACATTCTGCCTGCCTCTGCTTTCTGGGTGCTAGGATTAACCGGGTGTGCCACCATGCTTGGCTCAGTTACATCTGGCTTCCAAATTAGTTTTGTGCCAACATTTAGACACAGATGCAATTGATTAAGAAAAGCACACGACCGCAGATAAAAGCTCTGCTGTAACAAAGTGAATTCAAAGGTGTTAAGAAGATGAAGTTTTTGATTCAGCTTTTGCCCCTGCTCAAAATTTCTTCTGCCCATCACCCCAGGCTTAATGCGGATTAGTCCATTTACTTAACAATAAATCAAACCTCTCTACTATATCCTTTTATAAGCGGTAAGCTGAAGCTCAGTAGAATAATTTGTCAAGGTCTCCCAGCTAGGAAGTCCTGAGGCCAGGATTTGAACTGTGCTACTCTGGGACCACTCACTGAACCTCTAACATCCTGTAGGCTCCATCATTAGGGCCTGACAGACACAGTGTTCATCAAGGTTCTACTGAGATAATGCAATGCACCTTCTTATTATTCTCCAACCACAAGAGGACAGACCCTGAGAAATAAGTAAAGGGCAGAGGCTCGGTACTCATGCCAGGGTAATGAAGTCACCACCTTTAGCCTTCAGGGCCAGTCTGTCTTAGAGAGCTCCCACAGTGGGCATGCTCCGAGTGGCAGGGAGAATCTGCAGGCGTCAAGGAGAACACCTGGGGAGTGTAGGGCTAAGAGGGAGGTTTGGGGAAGAGTACAACCCGGCTGGCAAGAGGCAAGAGCCTCATCCCAAGAGTGAGATGGAGAAGGGACAGGAAGGAGAGAGCTTGGGTGACTCCTAGAAAAACGGAGGCAGAACCACACATGTTAGAGCACAAAGGGAGTTTCAGGGACCACTTCTGAGCTAGTTTCTTAGCACTGTGCAAGTCTGTTGTGGTGAAGCCAAATGTTCCCAATGGTTCTTGTAGTGAAGGCTGGGTGCCCAGGTGGTGGCACTTCTGGGAAATGGTGGGAACTTTGGAAGGTGGAGCTAATTGGAAGATCGCTGGTGACGCGCCTCAGAAGGGGATTCGCTCCTCCTTGTCTCTCTGCTTTCCCACCACAAGTAAGCAGCTTTGCTTCCCCATGACGCTCTACCGTGCTGCTCTGCCCAATGCACCACGGCTTGGAAACAATGGGGCCAAGGGAACATGGCTGAGTCTGAACTGAGACTGACCGTGGTCAGCACTGGTCTTTCCCCCTTTGAATTGACAAGCTTAGGTATTGCCATGGCAACGGAGAGCTGCCCAACAGTATCTGACTTAACTCCTGTAAGCCCCGGAACCTTAGCAGATGCTGTGACAATTCCCTATCTTACAGGTGAAGACCCTGAGGTACTGAGGGCTACATCTTAGGAAGCAAGGTGAAAAGCAGGGCTGGTCATCAAGACCATGCATAAGCTGCCTGGCTATCGCCCTAGTCTATCACCTCTGGTGATCAAACAGTCCTACCTTCTCTCATTTCAAAAAAAAAAGAGGTTCCATGACCTTTCCCCAAGGTTACAAGTTGGTCAGTAGCTACATCAAGGAAGTTAATGATCTGCAAAAAGTCATTATTTGCTCCACGGAGTTTATGTTTTAAAGTAAGCAGTGTCACTGCTGGTCTTATGACCTAGGTCAGGTCCCCTGGGTTTAAGGTTAAGGGTTTCTGCATCCTAACACATTGTTAAAACAAATTCCCCACAGGAAGCAGCCATTTGGTCATTTAGCAAACATTACCAAATGTGAGGTATATCCCAGGCCCAGGCTGGGCACTGGCCAGAATACTCAACAAGACACACATGTGCACTAAGAACCTCCAGGCAAAAATACTGATGCTTGAACTACCACAGACCCTAGGACATCACTGCAAAGGGTCCCTAAGAGCCCTGAAGAACAACTGAGTCAATTCAACAGAGAACAGAAAACAGGCAGTTTTCCCTGAGTCTCTATAACTACGTAAGGAGACAAGATAGCTTAAGACGGGAGCAAGAACATGGAGGCCTGAAACAGTATGGGTTTAAGTAAGGACGATGGCAAAAAATGATGTCCCAAGAGATGCTTACCTCACCCTTGTGCCATTACTTCACACGGCAAAAGGGACTTTACAGTTATGGTTAAGATTAAGGACCCTGAGCTGAGGATTAGCCTTGATTTTCCAGAGTGGGCTCAATGTGATCACCATGAGTCCCTTGAACTGGGACAAGGAGGGGGACATGAAAGGTGGAAGGGCAGTGAGGGGAGCTCTACTTCATATCACTAATTTTGAGGATGGAGAAAGAGGACTAAAAGCTAAAGAATGCAGGTAGTCCTGGGTTGGTTTTTTTTTTTTTTTTTGGTTTTTTGTTTTTGTTTTTGTTTTTGGAGACAGGATTTCTCTGTAGCTTTGGAGCCTGTCCAGGAATTAGTTCTTGTAAGACCAGGAGGTCTCAAACTCACAAAGATCTGCCTCCCAAGTGCTGGGAATTAAAGGAGCATGCCACCACTGCCTGGCTCTGGTGTCTTTTTTTTTTTTTTTTTTTTTTGGTTTTTCGAGACAGGGTTTCCCTGTCTAACAGTCCTGGCTATCCTGGAACTAGCTCTTGTAGACCAGGCTGGCCTCGAAATCACAAGGATTCGCCTGCCTCTGCCTCCCGAGTGCTGGATTAAAGGCATGTACACCACTGCCCCGTCCTCTGGTTGCTTTTAAAAAGGAACTGAACTGTCCCTTTGAGCCTTCAGAAGGAATGCGACCCTGCCAACATTTTTGCCTTAGTGTTGCAGGAGTATAGGAGTCAGGAAGTGGCGGGACACGGTGGACAAACACCTTAGAACTGTGGCTCATCACTTGGCTATATGACTTGGAGCAAGTTACTTTAAACTCACGAAGCTTCAATTTTCCCATTTTCAAAATTGAGAAAATAATATGACTTTACAGGACTGTGGCATGGGTCAAATGGGCCATGGCCATGACAGCACTTCATAAATACGAGTAGTTATGTATTGTAGTTACCAACCACGAGTTAAAGCAGCGAGGAGTCTCTGAAACAGGTCAACACAGCTGACAGAACCCTTCCCCCGGACTCTCAGATGCAGAATTACAGGGGGCGTGCCTGCTGGCCAACCTTCACCATTGCCTCATCTTCTATTTGCTTGATGCCCCTCACCCACTGGTTTATGATAAAAGCATCCACTCACAGAGGTCCAATAACCACAAGGTTCCTTTGCATGGCTGGTCCTCAGCTTCCCTGAGCACTTGGGAATCTTGGAACCACTCATTTTCAACGCCTCTGAAGACACTTGTCCCTGGCCCATGCACCACTTTCTGTCCTGCCTTTCCCCTGCTCCCTACCTTCCCTTAGCCTCTTCACAGCTGCTATGCCCCTGTCTTCCTACTTCCTCACCATGAATTTTCTTCCAGGTTCAATCCTTTGGCTTTTCTGGCATCCTTTAACTCAGAGAATTCATTCACTTTTGTGACTGTAAACAGATATTTCTAGAAAATTACTTCCAAATATGCATATCTAGTCTAAGAATCTCACTTGAGCTGGACATTTCCATTAAAAGAGTTTATGTAAGAATTCAACACGCACTGGGCAGTGGTGGCGCACACCTTTAATCTCAGCACTAGGGAGGCAGAGGCAGAGGCAGAGGCAGGAGGATCTCTGTGAGTTCGAGGTCAGCCTAGTCTACAAGAGCTAATTCCAGGACAGGCACCAAAAGCTACAGAGAAACCCTGTCTCGAAAAACCAAACAAATTTAAAAAAAAAAAAAAAAAAAAAAAAGAATTCAACACGCAAGACTGGGTGTGGTGGGGCGCACCTTTAATCTCAGCACTTGGGAGGGAGGCAGAGGTAGGCAGATCTCTGTGTGTTCCAGGACAGCCACAGCAGTTACACAGAGAAATCTTGTCTTGAAAAACAAACAAACAAAAACCAAACAAACAAAAATCCAAACACCAGTGAGACTGACCAAATAGAAATACCAGCAGGAGGTTCCCACATGAGGCACAAAAGGAAACACTACATTCTGATTTAAAGGAGGTTAAGTCTGAGAAGATGGCAGGACCTACAGGGAAGGGTCATGGGGCCAGTGGCCAGGGCACGGTGCATCACGCTAACCAGGAAGAAGGTTGGTTTCTCCGTAATCTTTCTAAAGTTAACTCACTCTCTGACCTTGGATAAGTCATTCAGCTCTGTGGGTTTCCTTGTTTATAAACTGAAGCAGCTAAATGGATTTCATGAAAATCAGGAAGAAAAATCCAGGCTGGCAAGATAGCTTAGTAGTTAAAGTGAGGTGCTTGTCACCAAGCCTGCTGACCTGCATTGGCTCCCTAGGATCCCTACAATGGAAAGAGAGAACAGACTTCCAAAAGTACACACTGTGGAATGTGTGTACCCCCACAGATAAACTCATGCATCATTAATAAAGAAATACACATTTTAAAAGAAAAATGATACTCTTACCAGTAAATGAGCAAAAACCACAAACTCCCCCCCCCCAAAAAAAAGAAGAAAGGAAAAAGAACAAGTGGCTGATAAACCCACTACATTTATTCTACTAAGTAAATGAAAGTAAGAATCTATTTCTCTGACCTACCTGCTGGATTAGTGATATCTTATGGAAATTTTTTTTTAACCTGCTGGATTAGTGATATTTTAAGGAAAATGTAGGTATGCAAATGAGGAAAACTTTCCTAGAATCTAAGATTCCCAAACAGATCAAGAAAGGAGGTGAACAGGGCAGTCTAGATGAAGGCCATGGGTAAGCTGCAGCCATGAGCACTGGCTGGGAGCGCTGGCTCGGCAGCTGGAGGTTGAGCTGCCCTTTCTAAAGAAGCATCCTTGTTTGGTGGAGGAAGACAGACTGAACAAGAAAGAGATGGAAGGCGAGCAGAGTCGCGGACAGCCCCTGCCGATCCTGTCCTTTCCCACTCACACATAAGAATATTCTGCTCCCCTCTTCTATAGCAGTAAAGCTCGAGACACACTGGTACAGACCACAGCATGATCCTGCTGGCATGGAGTTACTGCCTAGCAAATAGAAAATAAAGAAGTAAATAATTAAATAAGTAATTACAAACTGAGATAAGAGCCTGGAGGGAAACCATTTAAAAATACAGAAGTAGCAGCCAGTTCAGTGTCACGTATGCCAAGAGAAAGGAAAATATCAGTGGTTTCAAATCACAAGTCTGGGAAGATGAGAACTGAGACAAGACCGTTGGAGCTGAGCAGAACAAAACCACTGTGTCCTGAGAGAAGAGTGACTGTGGGAGAAGCCCGCTGGGAAAGCGAGAAGGCCAGAGAAGGGCACTGTGAGTAGTGATCACTTTGAAAGAAATCTGACTATAAAGGGAGAAAGAGAAACAACATGTATGGGAAAGACGGCAAAGACAGCTAGCGGAAGATTTGTGCCCGTGTGCAGCAGGAGAGCCAGAAAGGAGATAGCTCTGGCAACAAAGGAGAGGTGCTGGGCTATCACACCTCCCCACTTCCACAACTGGTCCTTGTAAAGTCCACCTATGGGCTCTCGGAGGAGCTGTTTCTCTGCTCCATTCTCTCAGTCCTTCATGCCTTCATCATGTCTCACCCTAGTGACCAGGGCCACACTCTGTTCCCATGGCTCACTCCCTCACATCTTTTATGTGTTTGTTCAGATGTCACTCTCAATGCACTCCTGTCTGCACCAACACATCCACTGCCAGGGCCACTGCCTCTGCCCTACTTTTCCATGAACTATCATCATCTACCACTGCACGATGATTTCTGTTTCTTCTCTGGTGCTCTGCTTCCTTTTGCTATTAACTGTTACTTTGAGACAAGGTCTCTGTAACCAGGATCTCACTATGTAGTCCAGGATAGCCTCACACCCATGGTAATCCTTCTGCCTTAGTCTCCTGAGCACTAGGATTGTAGGTATGATCCACCAAGCCCAGCTAGGGTAGAGACCTTCACCGGTGTCGATCACAGGCATCTAGTACAGTGTCAGGCACAAGGTAGGTGCTCTAGTTTCATTTGTTGATGTAATAAAATACTGTGGTAAAAGGCAGCTTAGGGAAGAAGGGTCTACAAGGTTGAAAGTCCCAGGTTAGCCCATTACTGCCAGGAAGTCAAGGCCGGAACCAGACCCGCACTTGTTGCTCTCGCTGTGCATTCACATCCTCTGTTTGTTGTTAGTTTTTTGAGACAGGGTTGCTCTGTAGCTTTGGAGCCTGTCCTGGAACTCGCTCTGTAGACCAGGCTGGCCTCGAACTCAGATCCTCCTGCCTCTGCCTCCCGAGTGCTGGGATTAAAGGCGTGCACCACCACCCGGTGCATCCACATCGTAACGTGCCATTTCAGGCCTTTAGGCTTTCCTTTCCTTCCTCATGCCTCTGCCTGCAACAAACAGGAACTCATTCTAACCAGCAAAGCCACATTTCTATGACAACCCTTTCCAGTTCAGAGAAGAGAAGGCCAGGCGGTGGTGGCGCACCAAAGCTAGCACCCAGGACAGGCTCCAAAGCTACAGAGAAACCCTGTCTTGAAAAACCAAAAACCAAGTCAGAGAAGAGAGTGCCGCTGCACCTTCACGGACTAGTACGTGCCCTGACGCTCATATTTTCAAAAGTCCAACCACAACTATACACTTACATACTTACTTTCTAAGCAAGAACTATGAGGATCTTATAAACACAGACTAGGCATCGTTCTCTGGCACTCAATGTAAGCCACGGTGTATCAAGGTCCTTGATACGTGTCAAGCGAATGAATGATGCCAGATTGGAAATAAAATACAGATCAAATATGCGAGGCTCTTTCTGATCTTCACATTGCTCATTAGTTTAACACGCAGACCTCGTCCTGTAAGCTTTTCCAATGCTGACTCCTCTCCTCTACTGGGTCCTTCTCATTAGCGTTCAGCACGTTGTCACTCTCTATCTTAAAGCCCTGACATATTAAATCTACCTCCTTCCCCTTCCCCATCCTGTCACCTCTCTCTACTACCAAACTTCTCAGAAGCTTTTCTCTTTTCAGGGTCATTTCCACACCCCACTTTGCTCCTCTAGCTCCTGTCCCCAACCTTGCCTCTGAGACTGTCCTAAAATTATTAATGACTATTTTATAAATCAGTGCCATTTTTAGACTAAGCTTATCTGGTCCAGTGATAACCATGAAGGCTGACCATGCCTCCCTCCAAACCCTGACTCTTTCACTTAAATGACAGCATTCTCTTCTGTCCCTCTGGCCAGCTTTCTCAGTATGGTCCTAAAACCCCTTAAATATCCATGTGCTTCAGGACTGGGGCTTGGCTTTGTGCAACGGCTTATCTGTTTCTGTCGCCATAATTCCTCGCTCTATGTTGATGATGAGTCATTCCCATTGAAATGGTTACAATCTTTCTTTAGATTCAGTTTTATGCACCCAATATCTTGTTGCTTTTTTTTTTTAAGTTTGGTTCTTTGTTTTTTGAGATAGGGTTTTTCTGTGTATTCCTGGCTGTCCTGGAACTTGCTCTGTAGACCAAGTTGGCCTCGAACTCAGATCAGCCTGCCTCTGCCTCCTGACTGCTGGAATTAAAGGCTGTATCTAATATCTTTTTAGACATTTCTTTTGAGATGCTCTATGATTCTAGAGAGAATAAGAAACACGAAAAAATAACAGTTTTGAAATGAAGAACTCATGAATGAGGTAAGAGTCAGCAGAAGAGAGAATTAGTAGTTTGGAAGGCGCATATCTGAAGAGATTATCGAGACTGCTGAGAGAGCCGAGGGGATAAAGGATATGGCAGACAAAAACATGAAGAAGAGTTTTAACGTAGTTTTATCTGTAGAATCTCAGGAGGGGACAAAGAAAATAAAAGCACATTTGAAGAGAGAATGGTTATAAATTTTCAACAAATAAACATTAGCTTGTGTAGCCAGCACACATGACAACCCTCAGTGAGTCTCATATCCTGATAACCACACCTTGGGTAGTTGCCATTCAAAACATGCAGTCACTGGCAGAATCCAATGAAAATGGTACTTGTGAGATTAAGCTATAAAAGAAACTATGGAAACCAGGCACAGTGGCTCCTGCCTGTAATCTCATCACTTGAGAGCCTGAGGCAAGATAATTACAAATTAGAGGCTAGCTTGGGTGCATAATGAGTTTCAGGCCAACCTGGGCTACACAATAAAACTCTGTTTCAAAAAACCAACCAAATAAACAAACAGCAAATTGTGGCTTCTGTATTGACTGTTGTTTCAATTCTTGACCTTTTTGGGATCATGGGCTCTGAAGAAGTCAGCTGCTATGAGGAATTGCCTTGAGGACAGGCTGTGTGACGGGGAACTAAGGGTCTTCCCCAAGCAATCCTCTAACATGTACTGTCTTGGAAGACCACCAGAAGACTGCAGTTCTAACCAACAGCCCACAGCAAGCTCGTAAAGAGAGGTGACCAGCAGGAGGAGAGGTGTACATCTCCAATCACAGTATTTAGGCACCGGAGATAAGAGAATCCGGAGCTTAAGGTCAATCTAAACTAAACTACAGCCTGGTTTTAAGAGTCCCTATCAAAGCAAACCAAACGAAACCAAAATAAACATACCCTGAGCCAGAACCATTCAGATAAACTGGCTTCTGGTTTGCTGACCCTCAGAGAAACTACGTAATACTTTCTTTTTTTTTTAAAGATTAATTTATTTATTATATATACAATATTCTGCCTGCACGTATACCTGTGGGCCAGAAGAGGGCACCAGATCTCATTACAGATGGTTGTGAACCACCATGTGGTTGCTGGGAATTGAACTCAGGACCTCTGGAAGAGCAGTCAGTGCTCTTATCCTCTGAGCCATCTTGCCAGCCCTGTAATACTTTCTTAAGCAACTAAATTTTAGGGCAATTTCATACAGTAATAGATAACTAATATATTGCCAAAACCAAACTGTTCTGAATTGCTTACAAAAAGCCTCCTCCATCTGGTCCAGACTGTCTCTCAGTCTCATTCCTTGCCATACTCTCTCTGGCATATTACATTTTAAATACACCTAACAACTTGGAGCTTTTGGAACACGACCATGTTCTCTCTCCCACCTCCACCCTCTATGTAGCTTCCACGACGCACCCTCTGCCTGACACATTCTTCAACACCTTCTCTCCTACTTCCATCCACTTGGCTAACTTCTCCCCGTGACAGAGCATGTACTACACCACAGGAAAGGTCTTATCAAACTGCCTATCTTTCCATCAGATTCAAAGCTCAAAAAGAAGGAGCAACTCCTTTCTCCTTTATACCCCACAGTTCCCAGCACACAGAAGATACTCTGTAGATATTTGTTTCTTACACCTGACAAGGTAGATCCAGGCAGGAAGGCTAAAAGTTGAAGTATAAACATTTTCAGGAAATGATCCAAGTGAGATTTTCACCTGATATAACTGTAAAGGAACCCAGAACCCCCTGGATTCCATGCAATTTCAAGTTTAGGGAAGGCTGGAGTCAGGTCAGGATTCAAAAGTGGGATGGATTCCAGTTTCTGCTAAGTCAAACCTCACAGTAGATCTATTATGGCCCTTGAGCTGTAACCTCTGAGCATCTGACACACACATTCTGGAAAGCACTCACAATCATATTCAAAGGTCAAATAGAAACGGGTTTTTAAATGATCACCTGTCCTGCCCTTAGGACAATCCTAGCTTATTATGCTGAGATTTAAGATCTGATCACATATAGTATCTGTGATATGTGTCTAAACAGGATCATGCACATACATAAACAAACAGGTCATAAAGTATTAAACACTAGTACCCTCTACTGGTGGAAAGCCTTACAGGCTCATGTGAATGGGCTTATTGCCCTCTAGTGACCACAACCTATAAAGACAGCAGATCCTGCTGCAGTCGGGAGCATCTCCTTGGCTATAATAATAGGGTTTTATGTTCTTTAAGCATCTAATTTCCTCAGACGCTGGTTTATATTACAGGGGTGCAACTCTAAGACTCCTGGGGGCTCCCTGGGGACTCTGCACAGCTCTTCCCAGCTGTTAGCGACAGTGTGACGCTGCTCTCTCCTGCTTCTCAGGAAGAGGAGGTCAAGGGGAGGCAGAGGAGGTGATGGCTGCACCAGTGAGGGCAGAGGCAGCAGCTGTGAAAGACGATCCTGGGCTCTCGGGGGAACAGAGAGCAGCTTGAGGAACACATGTTGTTCCTCCCTTGCAGATTAGCCACAGTTGTGGGCTGCTCTAAAATGGCAGTTCAACGTGGTCCCTCACTTACCTCTGAAACATCTCCAAAGCTGTGATAAACGGCACAGCGGCAAATGTCGCTACCGTTTTGTTTTATAAACCAGGCTTTGCCAGTGATTGTTGCCGCCGAGGACAGATTAAGCTGAGTTTCCTTCAAGATTTAACTGAAATGCTACCTCTTCTATGAAATCTCTCTGAAGTCCCCAGATTACAGCAACTGCTTTATCTCTGATCGCACAGTCTCTCCAGGTCAGAGGGGCAGACAGTGGCAGGTCACATGTGCTTATTTATAGCCACAGCAGGGCACTACTCCTATTTGTCTACACCATCGTTTCTCTACCGAACCCTTAGCTCCTTGAGGTCACAACCAAGTCTCAAACATTTTGCACAGTCAGCATCGGGCACAATCAAAATGTGACCTATATGTCACTGTCACTTACCAGTCTCTATGGTAAGTACAAAAAGTGAACACAAGCTTTTAAAGCCTTGTCTAATAAGTGAAAAGAGTAGTTCTGCTCACTCTAATCAAAAGGTGGGGGAGGTGTGGCAAGACAGCTCAGTGGGTAAAGGTGCTTGCCACCCAACCTTGCCACATGTTGGAGGGAGAGAGCCAATGCCCACTAAGCTGTCCCCTGACCTCCATATGTGCACTGTGGCAAACACTCACCCAACCTCCCCTCCCAACATACAGTAAAATGAAAAAAAATTCAAAGATTGAGGACTGTGTTTTGCATATTTTCACTTCATTTTTTTCTTGAATTTTTACTATATATTACAAAAGTATTAGCCTGAGGCTAGTAAAATGCTCTAAACAACGGTCCCCTCCAGTGAGTATGCAAAGCCCGGGTGGGTCAGACAAGCCTTAGTGTATAGGAAGGAGGGGGAGACACACTGGAAGTATTTTCCACAGAGCTCAGAACATACCTATCCTCGTCGACTTCAACACCTCCCTGGAGGGGATTTTCTTCTTTAATTCTTGTAAGGCTACAACTAGGTTTTCTTTGGTTTGATCAGGAAGCTCCAACGTAGCTTTCCATCTTTTTATGTCTTCTACAACCACAACTCTCTGTGAAAAAGAAAAGTCATTTGGAAAATGGAACATTTTCATTAGAAAGACATCTGCCTTCACCTGAGCTAATGGCTCTCCTATTGACATATGAATTATTGATTATGACCTGAACCAAAGCACAGTGTGTCTGATGGCCCCAAATGATGGGTAATTGCTTAAAAGCAGCTCCTGCTTACTGCAGATCAGGAGGAGAGTTGCATCTATTAAGAAAAGTGCAACTTTTAATCTCACCATGCCAGACACCACTGGGCACTTAGCAGCGAGAGGTACTAAGAAAGAAAGGGGAAGGAAGACGATGCTAAGGTAAATCAACCTCAGAGCTCGCTTAAGTGTCTTAATTTGTATGCACGGAGCAGAGACGTCATAAAACCATGTTTACTTCAGCAATATACATCACACAAACAGTTCCCCACTTCCCAAGAGAAAACTCAAATTTTCTTTCTGGAAGAATTAAAAAAAAAAACAAACAAACAAACTTCAAACACACAGGAAGGTACAGGGAGCAACCCTCTACTTTATAAAAGGTTGTCATTTTGTCATTCCCCATAAAGTAGAGCATTATAAAATTCAAGTCCGTTTAGACCCTTCACCAAACTCATTTCCCATCTTCTTTCCAGAAGAAGCTAGCACCTTCCGGCTGAGTCTCAGGCTTCCATTAAGCATAAAACACTAGAGATTAGGAATAAGGGGGAAGGAAATGGGGAAGCTTTTGTACTATCATGTGATTTTTCTGTAGTTCTGTTATCATTTACACTAAGAACTTTTTAGTAAGCAAAAGTGGCAGACAAAAAGTAGCTTTTATAATTGAAATTATGCCGGGCGGTGGTGGTGCACGCCTTTAATCCCAGCACTCGGGGAGGCAGAGGCAGGTGGATCTCTGTGAGTTCAAGGCCAACCTGATCTACAAAAGCTAGTTCCAGGACAGGCTCCAAAGCTACAGAGAAAAACCTGTCTCAAAAAACCAAAAAAAAAAAAAAAAAAAAAAAAAAAAAA